>LPNX010398337.1:0-78708 GCA_001517045.1 Pseudotsuga menziesii
ATATATATATATATATATACATGATATGTATAAAGAGTAAGTATAGTAATAATACTAGTAGCTACAAGTAATAAAGAAAGGATCCACATGTTATTATTATTACTAATGATAATTAAAGATTTAAAATACCTACAAGAGTCAAAGTAACAACTATTCAAAATTTCATAAGTAAAACTTAAAAATTACCTAAAGTAAATGAAAAGGGTTATTTCAAGAAATCAAATGATTCTTGATTTAACTTCCCCTTTTCCTGAAAAGTCTATCTATAAAGACCCAAGCCAAAGAGAGGCTTGGGGATTATACTTTTATCTATTCTTGGAGGATTCCATAATTTTACCTGATAATATCAAAGAGAGTTCATGGAGAATATTTTTTCCTAAGAGGAAAAAGGAAAACTAATACAAAACGTGATATCCCAGATAGGGAAGCCTTACCTTAGGAGCTCTAAGCTACTTGCATGTTGGAACCAGCTCTGTGATTATGTGAGGTTTCCCTTAGTTAGTTTCAGTAACGGTAAATTAGTCATTACTCTTTGGATATTTAAATCCATCAAGTTTTCCATGTGAGGTAATCTTTCGGGATTTAGCCCTCACATCTCTGTGATGTAATTATTTTCCTTCTTCTATAATAAAATTATGTCTGAGGACACTTTGTCAAATTGGTATCAGAGCACGCGGTTAAAGCTTGGTCTGGTTGGAACTTGGTTGGAAGGTGCCAAAGGTTGTTTGAAGAAAGTGACTTTCAAGGTTTTGGAATAGCGAAATTTTTACTGTAAGTTAATGCTTCATATTCTTTTGGGCTTAAAAAAAGGAAAAATAATCTATGCTGAAAAGATTAATGCTTCCTATTCTTTTGGGATAAAAAAGAATCTCTGCAGAATTTTTTTTTATAGACTCAGCTTTTTTTTTTTTTTTACTTGGAGAGAGTAAATTTTTTTTTTTTTTTAAGGCAAGGTTATTTAAAAAAAAATTGTGGAAGAGAATTTTTTTAAAAAGGAAGACGCATATAAGTTCTTATTTAAAAAAAAAAATCATTCTTATTGTACTCATTCACTAAGAGAGATAGCATAGCTGGTGTTGGGACAGAGATGTCCGAATCAGCATAGAAGAAGAGAGAAAACCAGCGTTGAAAAGAACCAGCAAAACCAGCTTTGAAGAGAGAAAAACAGCAGGCATTGAAGAGAGAAAACCAGCAGGCATTGAAGAGAGAAAAGCAACGTTGAAGAGAGAAAACCAGTAGGCTTTGAAGAGAGAAAACCAATGTTGAAAAGAACCATCAAAACTCCAGCGTAGAAATAGAAGAGTTAAATAAAACTTAAGAAAGAAGAAGTTAGTTTTGGAGTTGATGGGACTCGATCTTGTGACCTCCCACTCAACAATATTTTATCTCTCCAATTCACCTATAAAGATTTATTATTTTTTGGAGTGATAAGGTGTAATTTTTTTATTGGGCATTGGAATAATAAGGAGCATTGTTGGTGTAATAAGGAGTACTTGTATTTTCACTCAAGGTTTGATTAGAGCAAAGTGAAGCTCTATCAATTTCTTTTCTTGAGGCTATAAGTGGGTAAGGCCAAGCCCCTATAGCTTTCTTTTGCATGGTGTGTGGTGTTGGTGTAATAAGGAGTACTTGTATTTTCACTTAGGTTTTGATTAGAGCAAAGTGAAGCTCTATCAAATTATTTTCTTGAGGCTATAAGTGGGTAAGGCCAAGCCCCTATAGCTTTCTTTTGCATGGTGTGTGGTGTTTCTTGCAGTATTTCTTTCATGGTGACTCTTGTTGATGAGTAATTTTCTTTTCATGTTGGTGGTGATATTTTTGCATAAAATCTTCTATTGGTGATATAAGGTGATTGTTTATTCTGGTGACATAAGGAGTTTTCTTTTTTAATTCTTGGAGCTATAAGGTTTGCATAATACACATATTCTGGAGTTATAAGGTGTTTATTTTTTTTTCCAATGTCTAAAGTTATAAATATTTTTAATGAATCTGACAAGTTGGAAGGATCAAAAAATTATAAAGTTTGGAGTCATCATATTCAAAGCACTCTTATTTATAATATTTATAATGAATTGTGGAAGGGTGTTTGTAATGCTCAGCCTACCAAACTGACTAATCCTGATTAGCACAGTACTGTTCCTGATGATATTTATGTGCATATTGAAAATAGTTCTGATGCATGGTCAACTTGGAAGACATTGAAAGATTTATTTGATTCTCAGAGTGAAGCTAAGAAAATCGATCTTCAATTGAAGTTGTTTCAACAAAAATTGTCTTGAGGAGGTGATGTCATGGAGTACATTTCTAGATTGAAAAATATCAAACAAGAAATTTCAAGAGATGGTTTTGGTAAAATTGAGGACATCATGATGGTGACCATTTTGATCGTAGGATTTCCTGAGACATATAAGCATTTTTTGGAAACTTTACAAATTGCAAATAAATTGGATAAAATTTCTTTTGATGAACTAAGTGAATTACTTGCCACACATGACAAAACTTTTGGTAAAAAAAAGCAAGCAGGAGAAGATGTTTTGGTCGCAAGTACTAACAAACAGTCTTCAGGTAATCATCAAAAAGGAAATGATGAGAAATCCTTTCAAAATTCAAATAGAGGTCGTGGTCAACGTTTTGGAAGAGAGGCCGCGGAAGAGAAAGAGAAAGAAATAAAGGTAGAGGTTCTAAAGAATCAGAAAGTACACAATCATAGTTTTCTAGAAGAAGAAGAGGTTTAGAAAACCAACAGGTCTTTGGAAGAGGAAGAGGTACTAAACAAGTCACATGTTTTCGTTGTAATAGAGTTGGACATTATGCTTTAGATTGTAGAGTTTCATTTGAAAAAATTCTAAAAGAAAGAGAATGTAAAAAATATTCATCAGCGGCACATTATGCTCATGCAGATGATAGTGAAAATTGTGAATATGTCTTTACAGCACTTGGACAATTAGAATCAATGGATTTTGTTCAAGTTCATCAGTTGGAATCAATGAATTTTGTTCAGTATTCTTATTCTTTCAAAAATGATTTTGAAGATGCTTGGATTATGGATACAGGGGCTACTCAGCATATGACATACTGGAAAGATTTCTTTTGGAGTTATGAAGATTGTCATTTAAATTCAATTTTTCTTGCAGATGATTCTATTCATTTACCATAGGGAAAAGGAATAGTCAAGGTTGACTTGCCACGAATTGGAGAAATATTGATTTCTAATCTTTGGTATGTGCCTACATTTAAGAAAAATTTGTTGTCATTAGTTGTCATTCACCAATTAGGACATCAAATTGTAATGGAAGATGATATCCTTTTGGTTAATTCAAAAAAGGATGCATACAAAACAATTATGACAGGCTATGAAGACGAAAAGATTCTTAGGATGAAGGGAACAATCATTCCTAGATCAAAGGAACATTTGAAGGAATTTGTAGGTTTAGTTGAAACTAATGTTTCACCTATCAGATTGTGGCACATTCATTTTGGGCACTTGAATGTTGATAGTCTTCTAGAACTTCAACAACAGGGAATGGTAATTGGGGTTGCCTACTTTTCAGAAGGAAAATGCAAAGTGTGAAGCTTGCATTTATGGAAAACAGAGAAGGATAGCTTTTTCAAAAATCACTTTGAGAGCAACAAGGAGATTATAGCTTGTTCATAGTGATGTTTGTGGTTCTTTGGAAACTTCACTTGGTGGTTGTAAATATTTTTTGTTCTTTATTGACGATTTTAGCAGGATGGTTTGGGTGTATTTCTTGAAGGAAAAATCAAAAGTGTTTGAAAATTTTCAGTCATTTCAAAATTTGGTTCAAACATTGACAAAGGAAAAGATTGCTACTTTGAGAACTGATAACGATGGTGAGTTTACATCAAATCATTTTTTGACTTATTGTCAGGAAAAAGGGATTAAAAGATAGTTGACCAATTTTTATACTCCATAGAAAAATGGACTATTAGAAAGAATGAATCAGACTTTATTGGGCATGGCTAGAGCAATGTTATTTTTCAAAGGGTTGAATTCATGTTATTGGGCTGAAGCAGTTCATACAGTAGTTTATTTGAGGAATAGATCTCCTTCATCATCACTTGATGGAATAAATCCTTTTGAGGCTTGGTATGGATTCAAACCCATGGTCAAACATTTGAGATTTTTTGGTTCAGTTTGTTATGCATTTGTCCCACAAGAAAAGCGAAAGAAGTTAGAGTCTAGACGTGTTAAGTGCATGTTGATTGGTTATTCTGATGAGAAAAAGGGGTATAGGCTTCTATCATATGGAAATTTTATTGTCAACAGGGATGTGATTTTTGATGAAACAGAAAGTTAAGTGTAGAAGAGGTTGAAAAACAACTTAGTCACTTAGAGGAAAAAGTAACTAAGGAACAATTAAGGATGCAACACTTAAACAAGACAAGGAATGAACAATGGTTTGATCTTGCTTCAGAAGTACATGATGATGAACAGGTTGAAGACACCTTGAAATAGGTTGAAGATACTTTGAATTCTTCACAAGTTAACTTGGATGATTCAAATCAGGTTAACATTGAAAAGTAGAAACCAAAATGGGCAACTAAGTTACTTCAGGATGTTAAGTCTGATGAAAAAGGCAAAATAGGTACAAGGAGTTCTAATATGGGTTCAGAAAATTTTTCTTTTTCAGTTGTTGAACCAACTACTTTTAATGAAGCAGTTGAGTATGATGAATGGAAAATTGCCATGCAAAGTGAGTATGATGCAGTAATGAAGAATTAGACTTGGAAAAGTGTTCATTGTCCACATGATGTTACACCCATTGGTTGTAAGTGGGTTTATAGAATTAAGTACAAAGCAAACAGAGATATTGATAAATATAAGGCAATATTGGTGGAAAAGGGTTTTTCTCAGAAAGAAGGGATTGATTATGAAGAAAATTTTGCTCCAACAGAGAAATAGAATACTATCAGGATTGTGCTAGCTTTAGCTGCACAAAATGGATGGAAAGTGCATCAAATGGATGTAAAAAGTGCATTTCTAAATGGTGATTTGCAAGAGGATGTTTATATGACTCAAACTCCTTGTTTTGAGGTTCCACGGAAATAAAATCAAGTTTGTAAACTATTTAAGGCATTGTATGGATTGAAACAGGCTCCTAGAGCTTGGTATGCAAAAATGGATTCCTACCTACAGAAAGTTGGTTTTTTTCGTAGTGAGTCAGATGATACTTTATATGTTTGAATCCAGGAAAACAACTTATTCATCTTGGTTATGTATGTTGATGATTTTCTCATAACAGGTAACAATAATGATCATATATTTTAGGTTAAGAAAGAACTTCAAACATGTTTTGAAATGACAGACTTGGGATTACTTCATTACTATCTTCGATTTGAAGTAAAGCAGGGGGAAGGAAGTATATGATTGTGCTAGCTTTAGCTGCACAAAATGGATGGAAAGTGCATCAAATGGATGAAAAAAGTGCATTTCTAAATGGTGATTTGCAAGAGGATGTTTATATGACTCAACCTCCTAGTTTTGAGGTTCCAGGGAAAGAAAATCAAGTTTGTAAACTGGTTAAGGCATTGTATGGATTGAAACGAGCTCCCAGAGCTTGGTATGCAAAAATGGATGCCTACCTACAAAAAGTTGGTTTTATTTGTAGTGAGTCAGATGATACTTTATATGTTCAAATCCAGGAAAACAACTTAGTCATCTTAGTTATGTATGTTGATTATTTGCTCATAACACGTAACAATAATGATCATATATTTTAGGTTAAGCAAAGAAATTCAAACAGGTGTTGAAATGGCAGGCTTGGGATTACTTCATTACTATCTTGGAGTTGAAGTAAAGCAGCGAGAAGGAAGTATATTTATTTCTTAAGCTAAGTACATTTCTGGATTATTGAAGAAGTTTGGAATGGGGGAATGTAAACCAGTGATTACTCCCATGGAGCAAAATTTAAAACTTTCTAAGTTTAAAGGGGGGCAACTTGTAAATTGTATTGGATATAGACAGTTAATTGGATGTTTCATTTACTTGATGAATACTCATCCTGGTCTATCTTATGCAGTCAGCATACTTTCCAAATATATACAGGAACCTAGAGAAAGTCATTGGAATGAAGCAAAAAGGGTGTTAAGGTGTCTTCAAGGAACAAAGGATTTTTTACTTGAGTTTAAAAGAAACAAAAATTTCAAGCTTGTTGGCTATTCAGATGCAGATTGTTCTAGAGATGTTGATAATAGTGCATCTACTTCAGGTTACTTAATGAATATGGGATCAGCTGCAGTGGCATGGAGTTGTAAAAAATAGGATACAATTGTTAGGATATTTAGACACTTAGGAGTTAGTTAAGATCAACTTGTGTAATATATCCGTTAGGTAAAAGTGTGTTTCTTTAGTATGCATTAGTATGCATTTGTAAATATTCTAATCCGACGGTCACGATATGTTCTAGACATAGAGTGATCCGACGGTTCAACTTCTCTTAGATCATACCTACCATTGATCCGTGGCTTAACACCCGATTGGTCTATGATCTCTATTTAAAGAGCATAGAGGGTCCTTGGCTAGTTGATCGATTATGAGAAGCTCATGTAACTTTCTTTCTTTTGCATAATAAATTGCTCCGAAGTAGCTATTTGGCCGGGGCCGTGGACTGTTTCCCTCTCGAGGGTTTTAACCACGTGACAAACATTGGTGTATTGATCTGTGATCTGTTTATGTGAAGCGGCTATTCTTGGTGTTCGGTCCTTTGGGAGTACCCTGTGTACCCTAACAACAATTGCAAATTCTACAGCAGAAGCAGAGTATATTTCAGCTTGGGAAGCCGCCGCTTGTGAGATAGTTTGGTTAAGAAGGATTTTGCAAGACCTCAAAGTTGATCAGAAAGAAGCAACTTCATTATTTATTTATAATCAGTCAGCAATCAAGTTAGACAAAAATCCTTTTTTTCATTCAAAAACTAAGCATGTCGATACTAAGTATCATTACATTCGGGCTCTCGTCATCAAACAAATCATCAAGCCAAAGTATTGTCCATCAGAAGATCAAGCTGTAGATATTTTTACAAAATCTCTTGGAAGGGTCAAATTTGATAAGTTTAGAAATGAACTTGGTATTTGTTCAAAAGAATTTTTGGATCAAAGGGGGGATTGTTAGGAATTATGATCCAAAATGTAATAATTAGAAGTTTAGTTTAATAAATGTAGAAGGGAATCTACACACTCACGTGATTATGTGAGGTGTCCCTTAGTTAGTGTCAGTAACGGTAAATTAGTTGTTACTCTTTGGATATTTAAATCCATTGAGTTTTTCATGTGAGGTAATCTTTCGTGATTTCACCCTCACATCTCTGTGATGTAATTATTTTCCTTCTTCTTTAATAAAATTATGTGTCTGAGGACACTTTGTCACAAACTACAAAGAAACCATTTCCATTTTATAAATTTAATGTCAAATGGCAAGTTATCGAGACCTCCAAGGTCTGTAGGCACGATTCCATCATACATCATAACCATATTAAATACCATTAACATAAGAAATCAAACAGAACCTAAACCCAAAAATATTTATCAAATATTGTATCCATAAAATATTGCAGTATCTAATCATGTCAAGGTTCATGCCCAACATCAAAATATCCACACACAGATCGAATCATGTGGGCTCATGGCTTAAAAACAAAGGTTACAACAAGACCACGATAGGCATCAAATTCTGTAAGGTGTGAATTGAAACTTTTATCAACCCTGTAATAGCTTACAAATGTTCCACATAAATCTATGCTAATCAACATTAAAATGAAAGAAGAATTAACCATAAATCGAAATCATTGCCATGTCAACATTTCCACACAGTTATATAAAATATACACGTTGTAATCATATTGGAGGCTCACAGCCTAAAAGAAAAGGAAAATACATCCACATAGTCCATGAGAAAAACATGTACTGTCTGTTTTTCCACAACCACAACATCCTTATTGCAATGTTAAACAAAGGCTCATGGCCATCCCCAATTAAAACAAAATACATCGTATTCACAATTACATTACATAGTCGGGAATGGGAAAGAGTGACATTTTCAACAATGGCACGACTATAAGCTAAACCAACTATGTTAAATTCCAAAACAAGATTTTAATTACACACAACGAAATACATATAGTCATAGCTTTTCGAAGCTAGTGACAGTAACTACGAATAAACCCCAGCTGTGAATGCCCACTTTTATACCCGCTATTATTATTTTTTTAAACTACATAGTCACGGTTGAATTAGAGGAACTATTGCAAGCAATGGTACTGCTACATTTTCAAGACCATCATCAATAACTAAAATCCCATCATTTTATTAACCATCAAACCATACATTTAAGATACCAACCCAAAATATGGTATAGAGCTGAGCCTTTAAAGTCATAGCCCGAAGGCGCCAAACTCAAACATCTTAAACCCCAAGACATTGTATGCATATCTAGACGCCTTAAATACAAGAAAGACATTACATAGTCGAAACCCTTAAACATTCATTCCACCATCATTACAAACATTGAGCTTAAGGCTCTATTAAAAGTATCTACATGTAGAGGTAAAATTGCAAAAGTTGTTGGTATAGGGATTACCCATGAAGGGTATCTCGTTGATAACCCGATAGTCGACCCGTGCATTGGGAGCTATGTTAGTTTCAAAAAAATAACCACATGACGTTAGAAGTATACCAATCCTCCATCTCAAACAACAAGTAAACAATGCTACAAACCCAGGTGAAGAGTATACCTTCCCAAGGCATAGATGCAAACCAGACCTCATGCGGGGACAAAAACCAGAGAGTTGAACAGAACATAACCACCATAGAGCCAAATGAATCATGCAACCATGATAGAAAAATATTTGGGCTTGATTTTACCCCATCCCGAGGAACATTTACTCTTCCACCATGTCTAGTACCAATGTTCAAATATCTCCTCATGCGTTTATTTCCAAAACCCAAACACAACTTGGTGTTGACAATACCCTTTACATTGAGATCCCCATCATTATATTTGTTGACATTGCTAAGACAAGATTCATGGAATATGAACTATGCCATAAATGGCTCCATATACATATACCTTATGACATGTAAACTTTGAACACCATATGGCTAAGTCCCGTGACTTAATCCTTTAAACCTTTGGACATAAAAAGCATTCCAAGCATATATTTTAAATATTAAGCATAGGAATAAAGTATGAAGTATTAGAACCAAAATAATAATGTTAACTAATTAGACATAGTTCTAAAAAAACCCATCCATGCGTAAATGATAATGCGAACAATAGAATTAATAAATGCTATAATAGGACTTCGTTCCTTTTGTCTTTAAAGGCAATAAAGAAGTTTAGCATAGGTATCATGTCAATGTTTAGCTATCATAGCAAATTTTTGTCACCTAATGAACTTGCACAAAATGAAGAAGAGTTTTATTAGTTAAAGATGAACTAACTAAACCTTGTAACGTCAAGTAAAAACAAGTTACCTCTCCAAGTGCCCCTTTAGGGGATACAAGTCATGCCACTCCACCCCTTGACAATTACAAGTTAAGTCAGGACTTTCCATAAGCAAGTAAACAAAACTTATAATTAGTAAGAAAGCTATAAAATGAACACGCACACATGCACATGCATGATAAGAAATAACCAATGAACAATGTAAACATCTAAATAATACCAACTAACTTAAACACATTATATACAATCACATTAACATCCACATTGGGACAACATCTATAAAGGGTAAGAGAATATTACGACATTTCGGTTTGAAAAAAAAAGTTTGACACATTGTGCAGAAGTTAATTTAATTTCTAGTTCATGTAGTAACTAACCAGCCTAATAAAAAAAAAATTCAAATTTTGGGGACATTACAAGTGGTATCAGAGCCTAGTCTCAACACTAAGAGTCCTAATGGGTGTGCTAGACATCTGTTGCAGAAAATAAATTATGTTTTTAAATTGTTTAAGTAACAAAAAATTTTCCTGTTATTAAAAATTTGCAATTGCAGGATTAAAAGAATAGTTCAAATCATGAACACAGAATACGACAACAGTTGACAAGGAAAGTTGAATACCCCCTCCGAAGAAGTAGAACTGGTGGTGGAACTAAATTCTGATATATTGAAAACCATACAAAGTCCTCAAGAAGAATTAAAGAGTTTCAAAGATGATAATATGAATGAAAGAAAGGAACATCAAGCAATTAATGAATGCTTGTTATGGAACATGATGGTAGGAATACTGTAGGGAAAATACCACTCATTCAACCAACAGGTTCAAGACATAATTCTATAATAAACAGTCCAACATACCGAGAGAACAAGGAAAAGAGAAACATACCCATGAACCTCCAGAAAGAGATTGTCACGGTCCTTCTAAATATGATTATATTTCTCCCTACATGAAGAAACAGAGAAATGATGACAATATTTAGGGAGAGTTCAGGAAGATGAAAGCCCCAACCTATGAAGGAGAGATGAACACACAGGAGAAAGCCAAAGAATGGTGTCTATGTATGAGCAAATATTTCCAAGTACATAAAGAATCTAGCGACATGCAAGGAGTTTTAGAGTTTCCTAACATAGTTGACCTAACCCCTACCTAAAGGCCTTATTAAAAAAAGTGACTAAGCTAAAATAAAAGTGTCATAAGTTTAGGGATCATACTATATGATACCTAAGGATAAAATGTTAACAAATGATATATATATACATGATATATATAAAGAGTAAGTATAGTAATAATACTAGTAGCTACAAGTAATAAACAAAGGATCCATATGTTATTGTTATTACTAATGATAATTACAGATTTAAAATACCTACAAGAGTCAAAGTAGGAAGTAGTCAAAAGTTCATAAGTAAAAATTAAAAATTACCTAATGTAAATGAAAACTTATACTTACTGTAAATGAAAAGGGTTATAAAGACCTAGCCAAAGAGAGGCTTGGGGATTATCCTTTTATTTATTCTTGGAGGATTCCATAGTTATACTTGATAATATCAAAGAGAGTTCTTGGAGAATATTTTTTCCTAAGAGGAAAATGGAAAACTAATACAAAACCTAATATCCTAGATAGGGAAGCCTTACCTTAGGATATCTAAGCTACTTACATGTTGGAACCATCTCTAGGGGATTTGGATTGAAAACAGGAATGGTTTTGGATCATGGTTGGGAGGAACGTGGTAGTACCCAAGTTATTTGGTTATATGAACATAGGTCACATATGTCTATGAATTTGGTAATACTAGGTATTTAAGTGTGTATAATTTCTCATCCATTGAAACAACTTCATCTTTCATATATGAGGTTCTTGAATTTTTCCTTGCAAACTATACAAATTTTTCTTATTAAAAGCGGAGATTGAATTTTGAATGGATATTTAGTATTCTATGAGCTATAAGCTAGGCTATATTTTCTCGATTGCTTCTTTCTTCACTTACACATTAAATTCATTGTTTCCTAGACCATGTATTTCTTTTATCATAGGTTGGGTTATATTTTTCTATTCAACGATGCTATTCCCATATATTTTATTCATATTTATAAATGATGCACTAAGTACATTTAGTGTTATCTGTAGGAGGGTTTTGTTTCTGTTCATTTTCGCAATTTATTTCCTGTTCATTATTTTCAGGTTAAAAACATAGCAATAATATTAGAGATTTTGTATCTACATCTTCCTAACCCTAACCGAAAAAACTTTATCAACCTAGAACTATTTAAAAAAATGAAGCCTATCTTATCTCCAAAGGCATATTTCATATTGCGAGCAGGCTTGTATTATTTACAATAAACAATACTATTATCTATAGCCTTGATGTAAATTAAATACATTAAGATTATAATGTAAATATAATTGCTGAAACTTAGAACAATATATATATGAACACGAAATAAAAGAAAGTTTACCTATCCATAAAAACCTAGTAAACAAACTACAAACAAACCATTTCCATTTTATAACTTTAATATTGAATGCCAAGTTATCGAGACCTTTAAGGTCTATAGGCAGGATTCCATAATACATCATAACCATATTATATACCATTAACATAAGAAATCAAACAGAACCTAAACATAGAACGCTTTAACAAATATTGTATCCATAAAAAATTATAGGATCGAATCATGTCGGTGTTCATGCCCAACATCAAAATATTCACACACATCACTTTATACCCATAGATCCCAGGATCAAATCCTATGGGATCATGTCTTAAAAACAAAGGTTAGAACAAGACCACAACAAGCATCAAATTATGTAAGGTGTGAATTATAACTTTTATCAACCCTGTAATAGCTTACAAATGTTCCACATAAATATATGCTAAACAACATTAAAATGCAAGAAGAATTAACCATAAATCGAGATCGGTTCCCTGTCAAAATTTCCACACAGTAATATAAAATATACATGTTGTAATAATATTTGATGCTGATGCCCGAGAAGCAAAGGAAAATCCATCAACATAATCCATGAGAAAAATACCTATTGTCTATGTTGTCACAACCAATACATCCTTATTGCAATGTTAAACAAAGGCTCACGACCATCCCCAAATTTAAATCATAGTTAAAACAAAATACATCGTATTCACCATTACAATACATAGTCGTGAATGGGAAAGAGTGCCATTTCTATAAATGGCACGACTATAAGACAAATGAACTCTTTTAAATGACAAAACAAGATTTTAATTCTGGACAACGAAATACATAGAGTCACAGCTTTTCCAAGCTAGTGACAATAACCACGAATAAACCTCGTCCCTAAATGGCCACTTTTATACCTACTATCATTTACAAACAAAACTATGCCATCATGATTCAAACAAAGGTACCATTGAGCAATGGTACTGCCACATTTTCAAGACCATCACCAAAACTAAAAATGCATAGCTTCATTAACCATCAAACCTTACATTTAAGATACCATCCCAAAATACAGTACATAGTTGAGTCGTGATAGTCATTCCTAGAAGGCACCAAACTCAAACATATTAAAACCCAATAATTCATACAAATCTTTAGATGCCTTAAATACAAGAGAAAATTTACATAGTCGAAACCCTTAAATATTCATTCAATCGTCATTACAAACACAAAGCTCAAGGGTCTATTAACATCATACACACGTAGAGGTACAGCTTCAAAACTTACTGGTATAGGGCTTACCCGTGAAGGGTATCTCGTTGATAGATTGGTAGTCACAAGAACCTACGCATTGGGAGCCCTATAACCTACAAAACAAAACCAGAGAGTGTTAGAAGTATACCAATCCTCCAGTTGAAACAACAAGTAAACATTGCTGAAAACTATACCTTCCCAAGGAACATATGCGAACCAGACCTCATGCAAGGACAAAAATGAAAGAGCCGAACAGAGAATAACCACCATAGAGCCAAATCAATAATGCAACCATGATAAACCAAGCTTATTTCTATACTTTACCCCATCCCAAGAAGAATTTACCCCGCCACCTTATCCACCACCAATGTCAAAATATCTCCTCATTCCTATAGTTCCAAAACCCAAACACAACTTGGTGTTGACATTACCTTTTACATCGAGATCCCGATCATTATATTCATTGACATTTCTAAGCCAATATTCATGGCATATGAAATATTCCATGATAGGATCCATATACATATACCTTATGACATATAAACTTTTAACACCATATGGATAAGTCTTGTGACTTCAGCCTTTAAACGTTTGGACATAAAAACATTCCAAGCATATATTTTAAATATTAAGCATAGGAATAAAGTATGAAGTCTTAGAACCACAATAATAATGACAACCAGTTAGATGTAGGTCTTAAAAAACCCATCCATGCGTAAACAATAATGCCAACAGTAGCAGTAATAAATGTTAGGATAGGACTTTGGTCCTTTTGTATTCAAAGTAAATAAAGTAGTTTAGCATAGGTAGAATGTCAATGTTTAGCTGTCATAGCAATTTTTCGTCACCTAATGAACCTGCACAAAATGAAGAAGAGCTACATTAGTGAAACATGAACTTAGTAAACCCTGTAACATCATGTAAAAACAAGTTACCTCTCCAAATGGCCCTATAAGGGATACAAGTCCTGCCATTCTACCCCTTGACAATTATAAGTTAATTCAAGACTTTGCATAAACAAGTAAACAATACTTATAACCAGTAAGTAAGCTATAAATTGAACACACATACAAGCACATGCATGATAAGAAATAACCAATGAACATTGTAATCATCTAAATCATACCAAGTAACTTAAACAAATTATATAGAATCACATTAACAACCACATCGGGAAAAAATATACAAAGGGTAAGAGAAAATTACGACATTTCGGTATCACAAACAAAGTTCGACACATTCTGCAGAAGTTAAGTTAATGTCTAATGTATTAACTAACTAGCCTAATAAAAATAAAAATTATTTTGAAATTTTTGGGACATCATAAATGGTATCAGAGTCCAGTTTCAACACTAAGAGACCTAATGGGTGTTCTAGACATTCGTTGTAGAAAATAAAGTATCATTTTAATTTTGTTAACTAACATAAATTTCTCCTATTATTAAAAATTTGCAATTACATGATTAAAAGAATAGTTCAAATCATTAGCACAAAAGAGGACAAGAATTGGAAAGGAAAGTTGAATACCCCCACCCAGGAAGAGTAACTGGCGGTGGAACTAAATTATGATTTACTAAAAACCATACAAAGTCTTCAAGTAGACTTAGAGAGTTTCAAAGATGATAATGTGAATGAAAGAAAGGAACAACAAGAAATTAATGAATCCTTACTGCAGAACATGATGAGAGGGAGGCTGTAGGGAAAACCCACTCATTCAACAAAGAAGTTGAAGAAACGATTCTATCATTAATAGGAAAGAAGCCCTAGAGAAAAAGGAAAATAAAAACATACACCTTAACCTCCAAAAATAGATTGTCAAATTCCTTCTATTGATGATTCTCTTTCTCCTTACAGGAAGAAACAAAGAAATGATGACAATGTCCAGGGAGATTTCAGAGGATAAAATCCCCAAGCTATGAAGGAGAGATGAACACATGGGATAAAGCTGAGTACTAGATTCTAGGTATGAGCAAATATTTTTGAGTACATAACTATAAAGACCTAAGACAAAGAGAGGCTTGGGGATTATCCTTTTATTTATTCTTGGAGGATTCCATAGTTATACTTGATAATATCAAAGAGAGTTATTGGAGAATATTTTTTCCTAAGAGGAAAACATAAAACTAATACAGAACCTAATATCCTAAGATACTTGCATGTTGGAACCATCTCTAGGGGATTTGGATTGAAAACAGGAATGCTTTTGGATCATGGTTGGGAGGAACGTGGTAGTACCCAAGTTATTTGGTTATATGAACATAGGTCAGATCTATCTATGAATTTGGTAATACTGGGTATTTAAGTGTGCATAATTTCTCATCCATTGAAACAGCTTCATCTTTCACATATGAGGTTCTTGAATTTTTCCTTGCAAACTACACAAATTTTTCTTATTAAAAGCGGAGATTGAATTTCGAATGGATATTTAGTATTCTATGAGCTATAAGCTAGGCTATATTTTTTCGATTACTTCTTTCTTCACTTACACATTAAATTCATTGTTTCCTAGACCATGTATTTCTTTTATCATAGGTTGGGTTATATTTTTCTATTCAACGATGCTATTCCCATATATTTTATTCATATTTATAAATGATGCACTAAGTACTAAGTACAAGAGAAACTTTACATAGTCGAAACCCTTAAATATTCATTCAATCGTCATTACAAACTCCAAGCTCAAGGGTCTATTAACAGCATACACACGTAGAGGTACAACTTCAAAACTTACTGGTATAGGGCTTACCCTTGAAGGGTATCTCGTTGATAGATTGGTAGTCACCACAACCTGTGCATTGGGAGCTCTATAACCTACAAAAGAGAACCAGAGAGTGTTATAAGTATACCATTCCTCCAGTTGAAACAACAAGTAAACATTGCTGAAAACCTAGGTGAAGAGTATACCTTCCCAAGGAAGAGATGCGAACTAGACCTCATGCAAGGAAAAAAGTGAGAGAGCCGAATAGAGCATAACCACCATAGAGCCAAATAAATCATGCAACCATGATAAAACAAGTTTATTTCTTTACTTTACCCCATCCCGAGAAGAATTTACTCCGCCACCTTATCCACCACCAATGTCAAAATATCTTCTGATTCCTATAGTTCCAAAACCCAAACACAACTTGGTGTTGACAATACATTTTACATTGAGACCCCCATCATTATATTCATTGACATTTCTAAGCCAATATTCATGGCATATGAATTATTCCATGAATGGATCCATATACATACACCTTATGACATATAAACTTTGAACACCATATGGATAAGTCTTGTGACTTCAGCCTTTAAACGTTTGGACATAAAAACATTCCAAGCATATATTTTAAATCTTAAGCATAGGAATAAAGTATGAAGTCTTAGAACCACAATAATAATGATAACCAGTTAGATGTAGGTCTAAAAAAACCCAACCATGCATAAACGATAATGCCAACAGTAGCAGTAATAAATGTTAGGATAGGACTTTGGTCCTTTTGTATTCAAAGTAAATAACGTAGTTTAGCATAGGTAGAATGTCAATGTTTAGCTGTCATAGCATTTTTTTGTCACCTAATGAACATGCACAAAATGAAGAAGAGCTACATTAGTGAAGCATGAACTTAGTAAACCCTATAACGTCGTGTAAAAACAAGTTACCTCTCCAAGTGGCCCTATAAGGGATACAAGTCCCACCACTCCACCCCTTGACAATTACAAGTTAATTCAAGACTTTCCATAAACAAGTAAACAAGACTTATAACCAGTAAGTAAGCTATAAACTAAACACACATACAAGCACATGCATGATAAGAAATAACCAATGAACACTATGATTATCTAAATTAGACCAAGTAACTTAAACACATTATATAGAATCACATTAACAACCACATTGGGAAAACATCTATAAAGGGTAAGAGAAAATTACAACATTTCGGTTTCACAAACAAAGCTCGACACATTCTGCAGAAGTTAAGTTAATGTATATTTCAGGTATTAACTAACTAGCCTAATAAAAAGAAAAATTATTTTGAAATTTTTGGGACATCATAAATGGTATCAGAGCCCACTTTCAACACTAAGAGACATAATGGGTGTTCTAGACATTTGTTGCAAAAAATAAAGTATCATTTTAATTTTGTTAACTAACATAAATTTCTCCTGTTATTAAAAATTTGCAATTACATGATTAAAAGAATAGTTCAAAGCATTAACACAGAAGAGGACAAAAGTTGGAAAGGAAAGTTGAATACCCCCACCTAGGAAGAGTAACTGGCGGTGGAACTAAATTCTGATATACTAAAAACCATACAAAGTCTTCAAGTAGACTTACAGAGTTTCAAAGATGATAATGTGAATGAAAGAAAGGAACAACAAGAAATTAAGGTATCCTTACTGCAGAACATGATGAGAGGGGGGATGTAGGGAAAACCCACTCATTCAACAAAGAAGTTGAAGAAATGATTCTATCATTAACAGGAAAGAAGCCCTAGAGAAAAAGGAAAATAAAAACATACACCTTAACCTCCAAAAATAGATTGTCAAATTCCTTCTAGTGATGATTCTCTTTCTCCTTACAAGAAGAAATAGAGAAATGATGACAATCTCCAGGGAGATTTCAGGAAGATAAAAGCCCCAAGCTATGAAGGAGAGATGAACACATGGGATAAAGCTAAATAGTGGATTCTAGGTATGAGCAAATATTTTTTAGTACATAACTAATCTAGCAAGATGAAGTCCCATCTATCAATCTATAATTTAAATGAGAAATCAACTACATGGTGGAGAGACCTAAATCATACAAAGAAATATGAGGTAAGAGAAATCAGATGGAGTAATTTTCGTAAATGTTTTTAGGAGAAATACATGTTGAAAAGGTTCTTCAATAGAAAGGTGAAAGAATTTCATGGATTAAGGATGGGTTCCATGACTATGCCAATTCTTTCATTAACATATTTTTGGATCTATTACATTATGTGCCTTACATAAAGGACAAGAAAGTGAAAATACAATAATTTTTAGGATGTCTTCCTCCCAAATTTCAGGAGAAGATTGAATTTGACATACCTAAAACATTGGACACCACCCTAGACAAAGATATGATTTGCTATGAGCATGGACAACTGAGGAAAGAGAATATTAATCGAATCAGAGATAGGTCTAGGACCTTCTTGGACAATCGAAAACCAAGTTTCAACCTGCCACCTTAGAGAAAACAGAACAACAACTTTTCATCCAACAAGAACTTTAATCGAACTAGTACAAAACCATTTGTACGAGCAACAAATTCTAACAAAATAGCAACAAATGGGGGAGCCAATGTTTCCCCATTGCAAATCGAATGATGGAAATTCATAGGGCCCCATTATGCCTGAGACTGTAACAACAAGACCAATGGAGTCTTCCACAACTTACAATAAGAAACAACAATAGAGGTCATAGCTAGAACACTGTCGATTTATGCAGCCTTCGATGGCCGACAAGAAGACCATCAAGCTACCATGGTTGAGATAGAATGTAAGGTTTCCAACACTTCTATTTCAATATTGATTGACCCCAGTGCTTTCCGGAGCTATGTATCTCCTAAGACTATTGGTGTATGTAAAATAGATAATGTTAAACATGAGAAACCCTCACTAGTGCAATTAGCCACGGGTACAAAATGAAAGGTTTCAAAAATAGTTAAAAAATGTGAGGTAAACCTTAATGGTTTTCCTACTATAATAAACCTCAACATCCTACCCTTAGGATCATATGATATACTTATCGGCATAGACTGGTTCGATGTAATATCCCAAATTTTTGACCTAACACTTATTGGAATGAACCTATTAATTATGATGTTTTATTTTGATATATTGGGTCGAAGACCCCACTACATACTAACATGATGATTTTCTTTATATATTGGGTGTAAGCCAATTGTTGATGATATAAGCTTGTTTGTGTTGGGTGTGGATCCTAAAGCACATGATTGATGATATGTTTTGTGTTGAGTGAGGAGCTCTATAGCACATGAGTAATTAATGTTGTGTTAAGCAAGGAGACTTGGAGCACATGAGAATTTATATTTGTGGTAAGCGTGAAGCTATGGAACACATGAAAAGATAAGTTGGAAGTGTTGGGAATAACCCCTAGAGCCTTCCATGTTGATGTTGAGCATAAGATCTAGAGCATTGTATCATTGGCCATTGTATCCCTAGGTGTATCATACAAGTACATCCTAGCATTAGTGTTGAGCGAAGAGCTCTGGAATTGCACTAAGTTTGTAACTCCGTATTTTTAGCATTGAGTATGGGCTCCGGTAAGAACTAGGAGTTGATAAAAAGAATTAATGATTTCCGAGTGAAAACGACTTGAGAAAAATATTGATCTCATCAAACTTAGTTATAAGTGATTAAATGAAATTTTGAATTTCTGTATTCTCATCAAGTTGTGAAGAAATACCATGTTTTATGAGGGAATCCAACATGCAAGGATGTTTAGAGTTTCCTAGCCTAGTAAAAATAAAATATGATTCCCAAATACAAATGTTAACAAATGTTATGATATTATGTATTTTATACATGGTCTATATAAAGAATAAATATAGTAATAATATTGATAATGTAAGAAAGAAGGAAAAGCTCCATCCATTATTATTTATTACTAAAAGATAATAAATAGTATAAATCCTACAAAAGTCTAATTCAGAACTAGTTAAAAGTTCCTAACTTAAAGTATTAAAAATACCCAAATTAAATAAAAAAGGGTTAAATCAAGGATTCTTGATTTAATTGCCCTTTTGACTGAAAAGTCTATCTATAAAGTCTGAATCCAAGGAAAGGCTTTGGGACCTGATCTATCTTTTTGGAGTCATTATTCTTCCTGCTAATTTATCAAGAGAGAGTTCTTGGAGAAAATTTCCCTAAGAGAAAGAAGGAGAATTGATCTAGACCTGATATAAAAAACTAGGAAAGACTCACCTTAGGAGCTCTAAGCTACTTTCATGTTCGAACTAGCTCGGGGGGATCCATATTGAAACCAAGAATGGTTCTGGGTCACGGTTGGGTGGAACATGGTAGTTCTCAAGTGGTGTAGTCATCTAATACAGATGTCAGATATGCCTATGAATTGTTAATGCTTTTTATTTGAGTGTGCAAGTTTCATTTATTAAGGGAGCTTCAATTTACACGTATGAGGTTCTGGACTACCTATTTCATTTTCTAGAATAATTGCTAGCTAGACTAGGAAAATATTTACATTATATTTTCTAACCCTGTGTGCGTTTCTTTCTATCTAATTCTTTTAGGCTTTACATTCTAAAGTATAAACCCTAGGTTGTAATTTACTTCCTATGCTAGATTTACCCAAGGTTTTGCTCCTTTAGCTTACCTCTTTAATTTAATTCATGTTTTCAAAATTATCGAGGGTTTGGTATTTTTAGGTTTTAATTAGGTATTGTCCCCTACTGCTTAAATATTGTTTTCTTAAAAACTAAGAATTATACAAGATTACATCCCTAGTTGTTTATTTACCTATTTACTCTACTGATAGATTCCATGTTGTCAGCAGAGCCATGATTAGATAAAATACTAGTTTAGATCTAAGGTAAAAAGTAAAACCTAAATTTAAATTACCATTAACTAAATATAATAACAAGAAACTAACTAGTATACTATTTATATATACAGTATCAGGTATAAAATAGAAATATAATTCTAATCTATCAAACATTGTATTTTCCATCCAAGAATAAATTATAAACATCAAATACTAGAACTAAGATAAGAACTAGTGAAGACCTTTCCTTGGTATTCATAAATAAACATTATCATAAACCAACTGACACACCAAGTAATAAAGATCCTACAAATGGACCACAGTTTATACTATCTATAGTAGCTACTCCTAAGAAGTATAAACAATAATAAATATATTAACATTACGAAGTCGTGGCTTAAATAACATTTTCAAACCTATAATATTAAAATCCACATCAACAAAAATCGCATATCATAATATAACCCAAGGAAACAATGTAATAATAACCATGGTATCGTTACAATGTTAATTTACAAACTATATACTTAAACAAGAAATCCCAGGACCAAACGTTTCGCACACCGTAACAAGTTTTCCATCACTAAGTACACCTACTTGTAAACAGGATAAGAGTGCATTAGTTCAAACATAACTAAGTAAGCAAGCTAGACAAGTAGAAACTTTTACCTCTCGAGAAGTTACATGGGAAAACTAGTGTCGCCACTCCACCCACTTTGGTTCCAAAATCAAAGTTAAGTTAGACATAGAAGTTGAAAGAGAATAGCACATCGATGACTTCCCAGTTCTCATAGACATGAGGGATGTATTTCCTGAGGATATCCCATGATTATCACCGAAACAAGACTTAGATTTTTCCATAGAATTGACCCCAGGATTAGTTCTAGCGTCAAAATCCCCTTACCGCATGAGTAGACCAGATTTGGTGGAACTCAAACTGTATTTGTAGGAGTTGATTGATAAGGGATATATCCGACGTAGTGTGTCCCCTTAGGGAGCACTGATACTTTTCATAAAGAAGAAGGATGGTCAAATGTGGATGTGCATCGATTACAGTCAACTTAACAAGATGACCATCAAGAACCGTTACCCACTCCCTAGGATTGATGAATTGTTCAATGTTCGATCAAGTAGGAGGAACCAAGATATTTTTGAAGATTGACCTATGATTCGGTTACCATCAGGTACGGATTCATGATGAGGATATTCACAAAACCGCCTTTCATACGAGGTATGACCATTATGAGTTCTTAGTGATGCCATTCGGGTTGACCAATGCACTCTCGAACTTTATGTTTATGATGAACACTATTTTCAGTAGATACCTGAATAAATTTATTTTGGTATTTATAGAAGGCATCCTAGTTTACTCTAAGTGTGAAGAGGAACACAAGGAACATATTTGCATAGTTCTACGGGTGTTATGGGAACACTAGCTCTACGCCAAGTTTAGTAAATGTCATTTTTACAAACCACATATGAAGTACTTGGGTCACATCATCTTTGAGAACGGGATTATTGTGGACCCAGAGAAGATTAAAGCCATAGAAAATTAGCCTACCCATCCTATTGTCACCAACATTAGATCCTTTTTGGGCT
Organism: Pseudotsuga menziesii; assembly: GCA_001517045.1. Lineage (NCBI taxonomy): Eukaryota > Viridiplantae > Streptophyta > Pinopsida > Pinales > Pinaceae > Pseudotsuga > Pseudotsuga menziesii. The sequence continues at coordinate 22,267 of LPNX010398337.1, forward strand.
TATCCTATTATTATCGAAAGTTCCTTGATAACTTCTTAAGGATATAATTTCCCTTGACCACTTTGCAAAAGAATGAAAACTAGTTCTTACGGATGACCAAGTGCAAGGAAAGTTTCCAAAATATTAAACAGCTTTTGATGACTCCACCAATACTATAAATTGTGGATTCATATTGGGATTTCATTGTTTGCATGGATGAAAGAAATGAAGTGCTCAGAGGACTTATCTTGCAGAACGATTACGCGATCTACTATGAATCACGGAAGTTAAAGGAACATGAATAGAACTACCCAATCCATGATATTGAGTTAGCATCTATCATCCATGCCTTGAAAATGTGGAGGCACTACCTCATGGGAAATAAATTCATTCTAAAGAGAGACAATACAAGTCTAAAGTATTTATTTAAAAAACTGGATCTAAATTCCAGGTAAGACAAACGGCTGGATTTCCTCAGTGAGTACCATTTCGAGCTAAAGCATATAAAAGGAAAGGACAACAAAATTGTTGATACTTTGAGATGAATAGCTTAGATGATATATGCAGTGACTTGAAGTCAAACCGATTCGTATTTACACGAGAGGATTAGAAGGACCAACATAGTTTACCCTTTCTCTGTGGAAATCTTTGAGAAGGTCCAAGAGGACAGGTTGTTTCAACAACAAAAAGAGTACAAGGTAGAAGAAATGGGACTGCTATGGTCCAAAGACACATTGTACATTCTAGAACAAGGGGACATCAGGTCCAACATCCTCAGAGAATTTCATTAGACATCCTAATCATGGCATCCGGGATATCAAAAGATGATATTTGCAGTAACAAAACACTTTTTTTGGCCTAAGTTAAAGGCCAACATAGAATTTTTTATCACAAAATGTCGAGAATGTCAGGTAGTCAAAGCTGAGCAACAACATCCCTCATGGTTTCTATAACCATTACCCATTCAGGAATGGAAGTGGGAGGTTATTAGTATGGATTTTATCACGGGTATACCTAAGATTAAGAAGAAAAATGATTCTATCTTTGTAGTAGTTGACAAATTTTCAAGAGTAGCACACTTCATTCCAGTGAAGTCGACCTACAAGGAAGTACACATTGCCTAAATCTTCTTAAACTATATATTTAGATTGCATACGATACCCAAGGAAATCATCTCGGATCGAGATACTAAATCTATTGGGAAATTTTGGAGATCCTTATTCTCTGGATTAGAGATGCAATTGAAATTTAGTACTAATTACCACCCACTAACAAACGGGATGAAAAAATGGGTAAACCAGATTGTAGAGGATATGCTTAGGATAAATGTCATGAACAACCCCACCAAGTGGTAAGATTATATAACAATAGATACCAAACTTCCACCAAGATGAATCCCTTCGAGGTACTCTATAGACGAAAGTGTAGAACATCGATTACTTCGGATAGCCTAGTGGATCGAGTCATGTTAGGGCCTAACTTAATAAGGACTTGGAAAAACTGGTTACCAATGTCAAGTTGAACCTTAAATAAGCACAAGACCACCAGAAAATTTACTTGGATAATAAAAGAAAAGATAAATATTATCAGATAGGTGACCATGTTTACTTGAAAGTAAAATCAAAATGAAGCTTGTTGATCTTGGGGAGTTGTGGTATGTTAGCACCTAGATTTTGTGGACCCTTTGAGATACTATCCAAGCGACGACCAGTGGCATATGAACTAGGTTTACCGGCTCACATAAGAGTCCAAAATTTTTTCCTGATTAAATAAATATGTTTATGATACTAAACATGTGATTTATTGGTCCTTCTTACAGGTGGAACCTGAAGGAAAGTTTGCACCTAAACCCCTTCATATATTAGACAAGAGTGAGGTGAAGCTTAGGAAGCGCATCATAGTCCATTTGAAAGTGCAATGAAGGAACTTCGAGGTCGATGAGGCTACTTAGGAGAATGAATCCAGCATGATAAAGGCTTACCCCTCCTTGTTTCATGATTTCATTCTAAGTCCCTAGAAAACCAAGGACTATGTTTTTCTAAGAGGGGAGGGATGTAATATCCTGAATTTTGACCTAAAACTTATGGGAATAAGCCCCATTTCTTATGATGCTACTTTAATGTTTTAATTGGTATATTAGGTCTAAGATCACACTACACATAAACAAGATGATTTGTTTGATATATTGGGCATAAGCCAATTGCATATCTTTTGTATATGATTTCATCTGTTGAGCATGGACCCTGAAGCACATAGTTGATGAGATATTTTGTCTTGAGTGACGATCTCTGGAGAACATGACTATTTGATGTTTGTGTTGAGAAAGAAGCTCTGGAACAGATGAATGTTTATATTTGTTTTGAGCGAGAAGATCTAGAACACATGAGTTATGAAAACCTTTGTGTTGACCATAAATATTTGAAGCACATGAAATGATAAAATTAGAAGTGTTGGGAATAAGATGTGGAGCATTCCAAGTTGATGTTGAGCATAATCTCTTGAACATCGTATCATTGGCCATTTTATCCCTAGGTGTATCCTACAAAAACATATTAGCATTATTGTTGAGTGAGGAGCTCTAGAATTGCACTAAGTTTGTAACTCCCTATTTTTAGCATGGAATATGGTCTCTAGATAAGAACTAGGAGTTACTGAAAATAATTAATATGTTGAGAGAAAATGACTCTGATAAAAAATTGATCTCATCTTACTTATTTTTAAGTCATTAAATGAAATTTTGAATTTATGTATCTCATCAAGTACTGAAGAACTACCATGTTATATGACCACTTGTATTACTTTGTACCCCGATGCTTCTAATGGGAAGAACTAATAAGTGTCATTAGGTATTCCCCTCTAATTGTAAAGGTGGGTCATTAGCACCCTAGTGTGTTTACTTGAGCCTACATGATTTAACTCGGGCCTACACGTCGAATGAGTTAATTCAAGTGAACGGATGAATATAAATAGAGGTGTGGTGCTCCTCATTTGAGACACACACTCTCACTTGTGTAGTGCATTAGTGGAAAAGAGAAGTAGTTGGAGAAGAAGGAGGATCAGGGTTTGATCTCCTTGCTAGTTTTATCGTTTATCTTTTTGGGGCATCTATATTGAGGAAGCTTTTGCTGGGTTTTTCCCTTTAGGGTTTTCCCAGGATAAATATTTTTGTTCCTTTTGTATGGTTGTGCTTTTCTATATTTTATTGATCCTGTTTATATGCTTTTCTTATGAAAAACCAAATGAAATACTAATGTCTTAGCTAAGCATATGACAATTTAACATGGTATCAGAGCCACCCTAAAAAAAAGACATTGTGCAGCTATAGAATCTAGGGATTCTTAATTTTTGGTTCTCTCTCCATAATCGATTAGCAAAATAAGGCTAGGCTGACTCTCCATTGAAGGGCGCATCTTTCTGTCGAAGCGGAATTCGATTCCGAGCATTTTCAGTTTTCAGTGTGGGAAATTAGGGCTTCTTGCAGAAGATGAAATTTTGAGTGATCCTAGCATAGAATTTCTCTCCTCATCAAAATAGAAGTTTAGAGACCTGGATCAAGATTTTTGGTTGGGTGAAACTCCAGGAAAGTCAAACCCTAGTTTGACCCAGAGCTAAAAAAACCCTAAATACTAAAACTGCTAAGTTTTGGTATATTCGTTATATCCCAATATTGGCAAAGGTTCAGGAACTGAAAATTTTAGAGACCGAATATACAATCCTGATGAAAAATATGGCCAAAATTCAGCCTCCTATTCACTATATTGTAGGAGATATGATCCCTGGAAGTTAGGGTTCCAGCCTCTTCCAGAATTCATCCCTAAATAGGACACCTAGGAAACATTGCTATAGCTTGGGATACATAGATCCAAATAGAATTATGGAAGATGTTCCAGAAATAGAACATAATTTACTTTCTTTTTTCTAAATTTCAGAACCTGAATATGAATTAGTGACACGAGTCGTGCCGTACAACTTCACTGTTCTGAACAGTCCTGTAAGAGCTCACCTTGGGAAAATGATCATAAATCCCAATTGGTGAAACCAATTCTGATGAAACTTATGGTTTTGGATCAGGGACATGTGAGGTTACCTTAGTGAGAAATTTCAGACATAGAGGATTAGTAATTTCAGATATATCACAGAAACAGTAACAGGAATTGCTGCAGAAGAAATTGGAAAACTAGGGCTTCCTGTTCCGGGAGCTTCCCTCCACTGTTTTCAGAAAAGGAGTACATTGGACAGCTCCATTTGAAGAGATATATCTTTATATCCAATCAGATCATGAAGATTCCAATTTTTGTAAATTATGGTTTCTCTAACAAACCCTAGATCAGCCGGCTCCGGAAGTAGGACGGACACCTCTAATCGGTAAAATCTAATCTTTTGCTATTTGCATTTGAGGTTCTCATTTAAAAGTGATCTATCACATCAGCTTGATGATAAGCTTGGTGAAGTTGAAAACTTCCAAGCATGGAAGTATTTGATCTCTCTGAAGAAAATGAATTGGACACCTTCATGAGTAGAGAGGTTCCAGTTCTAGAAGGAGATGAGGCTCAAAGCCTTAGACAAGAAGAACTTGATCAAGGCCAAAAAGATCATTGTTGATTCAATCACAGATCAACTTGTACCACAAGTGTCTTCCCTAAAGACACCAAAGATTTTTGATTCCTTGATCAAGATATTTTAAGATAAGAACATAAATCAGAAGATGGCTTCGAGAAAACATTTGAAGAATGTGAAGATCCAGAATACAAAACATCTTGAAGTGGTAGAAGAAGAAAGCGGAGAATGCACAAGTGGTGATAGCCACCTTGAATGGCCTCCCAGGTACATGGGATTTACTCATGTGAGGAATGTGTGCCAGAAGGAAGTGATTACTTTCAGCTGACTCTGGGAAGAAGAAGAAGCTCGTCTCATAAGAAGAGAAGAAGAAATATGGGAGCAAATTGAAGATCAAGCTCTCACCATTCAAGCGATGAGGAATATGAAGAACTCAATTCTTGACGAAGCTCTTATCCATATTATCATTTGGATAAGAAATGATGATTTCATGAATGAAGAATATTATGAAGGAGAATGATCAAGAAGGATTCTACCCACGAAACAAACAAAAGATAAGTATTTAATTGTCATTTAATGATATTGTTCAGTTATGCATTTGATTATATTTAGTTGATGTGTTATGCATGATAGATTGTTTGCATTAATGACTGTACACTACTAATATGCATGTGATCAGTAATTAGCTCATGGTGCTATACATCTCTCCATTTCTACTTATCTACAATGAAACCTCTTTACATGACATATTGGATTAGTGCACAATCCCAATGATGTCATGGTAGAGATGGAAGGCATCTAGAAAGTTTCCATGAGATATGGATGAATGTTGTATTGGCTAAATAGTTGCATGATGCATAATAATTTGTCATGATGCATATGTTTTATGAAATAGTTCTAACCATGAAATTGGTGAATTTGAATTATAGGAAAGGTCTTGAACAACCTCCTACAAGAAAACAAGGATGAGACTTGTTCCGAAGAACAAGTGATGACAATTCAATAAAAATGAATCTGAAGCTCCCAGTGTAAGAGACACCATGACGAAAGAAAGAGCTTCAAACAGTGGTAGATCCACCTCAAAGGATGAATACCACCATGGGTATGAGAGATAACTCAAGATGAAGAAAAGAATGCTATGAAAGAAGCTATGATCAAAGAATAACAGTTGATCATGGGGAATGATTTATACGATATGATTTAAAGACATACAAGGAAGTATGTAGTATCTTCCATATGGATCTACAAGAACAAGTGTACAAAGAAAAGGTTCATGATTTTCCTCAGAAAGAATAGACTATGACATGACATACTCTATTGACAAGCATATATCAAGCATAGCACCACCTGTACAGAATGAAGAGGGAAGATAATACTCCACTTCAGGGGGAGTGTCTACAGAAGATATCTAAGTTCAACATGGTATGACATGATGGACAGCTTCCCACTGGATCAATACCTTACCAAGAGTAAAGAGGGTTCCAACCTTCAAGGTTGAATGCAGACGACTAGGATATGTTGATGACCCGACAAGATGAACTCATGGAAGATGTTATGATGAAAGAATACTATAATGATGTTTGGGATACAGTTCCCAAACCAAAAGGAAAGAGTATAGTATCCTCCAAATGGATGTGCAAAATAAAACATGCAGCTGACGGAAGTATTGAGAAGTATAAAGAAATATTTGTGGCCAGAGGTTTCTTTCAGAAAAAGGAAATTAATTCTGAAGAGACACTTACTCCATGAAGTAAGGTACACTTCCTTCAGAACTATCATGGTAGTTTCTTCCATGGTGAATTAAAGACAAGCCTTCCTTAATGGTATGATTGAGAAAGAGTTTTAAATTTAATAGTCACAAGGATTTGAAGCTTCTTGTCGAGCATGGGATTTACCAAGAATAAAGCTGATCCTAACCTTTATCTCAAGGTTGTAGAAGATGAACTTGTCATCCTATTATTATATGTGGACGACTTATCCTTGACAGGAAATGAGAAACAGATCATGGAAAGCTAGAAGAAACTAGCAAAATAATTTGAGATGAAAGACCTTGCGTTAATGCATTATTTTCTAGGTCTGGAAGTATGGCAAAGTTTAGAAGAAATATTTCTCAACTAGGGAAAGTATGCGGTAGAGATATTGAAGAGATTCAATATGTTGGAATGCAAAGTCATGGCCACACCCATGGATTCCAACCTGAAGCTGTTAGCTGATGACTCATCAGAGTTAGTGGATATGAATCATTACAAACAAATCATTGGGTCATTGATGTACTTAACAAATACCAGGCCAGACATTTGTTTTGCTGTGAACACCTTAAGTCAATATCTTATTCAACCAAGACGGGTTCACCTGGTAACTGCAAAGCATGTGATGAGATATCTGAAAGGGACTATAGACTTTGGCTTATATTATTATGGTAACCATGAGTATAGATTGTATGGCTACATAGATGTAGATTGGGTTAGAAGTATCTCAAAAAGGAAAAGCACATTAGGTATATGCTCTTGTTTGGGGTCTGCTATGAGTTCATGGTTTAACAAGAAACAGTCCAGTGTTTCTCTTAGAACAACAAAAGAAGAATACATAGCAGATTGCTCTGCTAAGTTGTGAATCCATATGTCTTTGGAATCTGATATTAGGATGGATACTACATTGATTCTATGTGATAATGAGAGTTGTGATAACAGAGAACCTTATGTTCCATCGTAACACATAGAAATATCATGCAGATGATGATGTTTCAGTATTCCCATAGATGATTTTTCAGTATTTACATATTGTAAATGCAGATGATGGTGACTGCACATAGTGAATATAGAGGTGATGATGCTTTCAGTATTCACATACTGAAGATGTAGATGAAAATGGTTTAGAAGATGTTGTGCTGATGAAACCTCTGTCCCATGTAAAGTTTGAACACTTTTGAGACAAGCTTGGTGTGGTTCAGAAAGACCTTCCTCGAAAGGGGTAGTAGTGACGTTGCAGTGGGATTATATCATCCCTGGACACTTTCCCTAAAGTGACCAGGAGACATCGGTCTTCGAGAATGAAGAGGGATTGTATCATCCTGGGACATATGTCCAGAAGTGATCCGGTGACTTCTATCATTGAGAATGTGGTGGGATTGTATCATCCCTAGGCACTTGCCCAAAAGTTACCCAGAGACCTCAGTCTTATAGAATGAAGAGGGATTGTATCATCATGGGACATCTGTCCAAAAGTGATTCGGTGACCTCAGTCCCTGTGAGTGTTGTGGGATTGCATCATCCTTGAACTTTGGTTCAAAATGTATCCAGAGGTCTCGAATCCTGTGAAAGTGGTGGATTGCATCATCCCTGAACCTCGGTTCAAAATGTGTCCGGAGGTCTTGGCCCCTATGAAAGTGGTGGATTGCTTCATCCCTGAACCTCAGTTCAAAATGTATCCGGAGGTCTTGGCCCCCGTGAAAGTGGTGGATTGCATCATCCCTGAACCTCAGTTCAAAATGTATCCGGAGATCTTGGTCCCCATGAATGTGGTAGGATTGTATCATCCTTGAACTTCGGTTCATAACAGATCCGGTGACTTCGGTACTCGAGAAGGTGTGTTGATCTTGTAATTATTGGAGGAAGGATTTTCTGAGTTCCACATCTGTGTTGATCTCGTAATTATGAAAGGAAGGATCATTGAATTGATCCCGTAATTCCAATAGGAAGGATTGTCTGAGTTCCACATCTATGTTGATCCTGTAATTTCGAAAGGAAGGATCGTTAGTAACTCTGTAAAGACCTAAATCCCGTAATTCCGAAAGGAATGATCATTGAATTGATCCCGTAATTCCAATAGGAAGGATTGTCTGAGTTCCACAGATGTGTTGATCCCGTAATTCCAATAGGAAGGATTGTTTGAGTTCCACAAATGTGTTGATCCCATAATTCCAAAAGGAAGGATCGTTAGTAACTCTGTAAAGACCTAAATCCAGTAATTCTAAAAGCAAGGATTGTTAGTAACTCTGTAAAGAGCTAAATCTCGTAATTCCGAAACGAAGGATCATTGGTAACTCTGTAAAGACCTAAATCCTGTAATTCTGAAAGGAAGGATCATGTTGATGTTTTGATGATGTTGATGATAATGTTTCTGATCGAAATATCAGATGTTGCTGCTGATGATGATGTTCTCTGATCGAAAGATCAGAAGTTGTTGTTGATGATGATGTTCTCTGATTGAAAGATTAGAATATGATGATGATGTTGTTCTCTGATCGAAATATCAAAATATGATGATGATGATGTTTCTCTAATTGAAAGATTAGAAGTTGCTGATGATGATGTTCTCTGATCGAAAGATCAGAATATGATGATAATGATGTTTTCTAATCGAAAGATCAAAAATTGCTTATGATTATGATGTTGCTGATGATGATGATGTTTTTTGATCAACAGATTAGAATGTGATGATGATGATGATGTTTCTAATCGAAAGATCAGAATGTGAGATGATAAGATCTTGATGATGATGATGACGTACTGATCGAAATATCAGAATATGATGATGAGTTGATGTTAGAGTATGATGATGTTCGGTTGATGATGGTTCTGATCGAAAGATCAGAGGCTGATGATAATGATGAGTCTGATTGAAAGATCAGAGTATGATGATGATGTTGTTGCTGATCGAAAGGCCAAAGTGCTGAAGAATATGTTTCTGATCTAAAGGTCAAAGTGTTGAAGATGATGTTGCTGATCGAAAGGTCAAAGTGCTGAATATGTTGCTGATCGAAAGGTCAAAGTGCTGAAGATGTTGCTGCTGATTGAAGAGTCAAGATCCTGCTGATTGAAGTGGTCAAAGTACTGATGATGCTGAAGACTAAAGATTGAAGATGAAGGCTACATGATGTCGAAAAGCTTCCAATAATTTATAGATGTGTTACCTTGATGATGTAGATGATGTACCCTATCTCTCTCCTACTATTATTGTTGTTGATGTTGTTGTAGAATACCCTTCTCGTTAAGAGGGAGTGTTGAAATATTGTAACTTCGAAGAATATTCTATATGTATCTTTTGTGGTCCCTGATGGTCCTACCAAGAGAACCACTTGTATTACTTTGTACCCCGATGCTTCTAATCAAAATAACTAATAAGAGTCATGAGGTAGTCTGCTCTAATTGTAAAGGTGGGTCACTAGCACTCCAGTGTGGTTACTTGAGCCTACATGTGTAACTCGAGCCTACATGATTTAACTCGAGCCTACACGTCGAATGAGTTAATTGAAGTGAACGGATGAATATAAATAGAGGTGTGGTGCTCCTTATTTTAGACACACACTCTCACTTGTGTAGCACATTAGTGGAGAAGAGAAGTAGCTAGAGAAGGAGGAGGATCAGGCTTTGATCTCCTTGCTGGTTTTATCTTTTATCTTTTCTCTTTTTGGGACATCTATATTGAGGAAGTTTTTGTTGGGTTTTTCCCAGGATAAATCTTTGTGTTCCTTTTGTATGGTTGTGCTTGTCTATCTTTCAGTGATCCTGTTTATATGATTTTGTTATGAAAATGAAATGAAATACTGATGTCTTAGCTAAGCATATGAAAATTTAACTATATATATATATATATATATATATAAAATTTATACATGATATGTATAAAGAGTAAGCATAGTAATAATACTAGTATCGATAAGTAATAACGAAAGGATCCACATGTTATTATTATTACTAATGGTAATTAAATATTTAAAATACCTACAAGAGTCACAGTAGGAACTAGTGAAGAGTTCCTAGGTAAAATTTAAAAAAAAAAAAGTAAATGAAAAGGGTTATTTCGACAAATCAAATGATTGTAGATTTAACTTCCCCTTTTCTGGAAAAGTGTGTCTATAAAGACCCAAGACAAAGAGAGGCTTGGGGATGATCATTTTCTCTATCCTTGGAGGGTTCCATAATTATACTTGATAGTATCCAAGATATTTCTTGGAGAATATTTTTTCCTAAGAAGAAATAGGAAAACTAATACACAACTTGATATCCCAGAGAGAGAATCCTTACCTTAGGAGCTCTAAGCTACTTGCATGTTGGGACCATCTCGGGGGGATGCAGATTGAAACCAAGAATCATTTCAGGTCATGGTTGAGAGGAACACAGTAGTTCCTAAGTTATTCAGTTATCTAAACAGAGGTCAGATATGTATATGAATTTGTTAATACTGGGTATTTGACTGTGCAATATTTTTCAGACATTGAAACAACTTCATCTTGCAAGTATGAGGTGCTTGATTTTTCCCTTACAAACTACACATGTTTTTCTTATTAAAAGAGGATATTGAATTATAAATGGATATTTAGTATTATGTCTACTATAAGCTAGGTTATCTTTTTCTATTCAACCAGGATATTCCAATATATTTTATTCATATTTATAAATGATGGACTAAGCACCTTGAGTGTTATCTATAGGAGGTTTGGTTTCTTTTCATTTCTGTAATTTATTTTTTGTTCATTATTTTTAGGTTCAAAACATAGCAATAATATTAGATATTTTGTATGTACATCTTCTCTAATCCTAACCAAGGAAACTTTATCAACCTAGAACTATATATAAAAAAATAAACCTATATCTTATCTCCACTCGAAGATTTCATATTGCCAGTCGGATTGTATTATTTACAATAAACCATACTACTATCTATAGCCTCGATATAAATTAAATATATTAAGATTATAACTTAAATATAACTACTGAAACTTAGAACAATATATATATATATATAAACAAACAATAAAATAGAGTTAACCTATCTGTAAAAACCTAGTAAACAAACTACAAACAAACCATTTCCATTTTATCACTTTAATATCGAATGTGAAGCTATTGAGACCTCTAAGGTCTGTAGGCACGATTCCATCATACACCATAACCATATGATATACAATTAACATAATAAATCAAACAAAATCTAAAAACAAAACACTTTATTAAATATTGTATCCCTAAAATATTACATGATCAAATCCTATCGGCATTCATGCCCAAAATAAAAATATCCACACACACACCACTTTAAACCCATACAGCCCAATATGGAATCTTGTTGGCTCATGGCTTAAAAAAAAGGTTACAACAATACCACGATTGGCATCAAATCCTGTAAGGTGCAAATTGAAACTTTTACCAACACTATAATATATGACATATGTTCCACATAAATCTATGCTAAACAACATGAAAATGAAAGAAGAATTAACCATAAATCGAAATCGTTTCCCTGTCAACATTTTCACATAGTAATATAAAATATACACGCTATAAACATATTTGAGGCTCACAGCCAAGAAGAAATGGAAAATCCATCAACATAATCCATGAGAAAAATACCTACTGTCTAGGATGTGATAGCCATGACATCCTTATCAAAATGTTAAACCAAGGCTCATGGCCATCTGCAAATTTAAATCATAGTTATAACACAATACATCGTATTCACCATTACATTACATAGTCATGAATGGGAAAGAGTGTCATTTCGAGCAATGACATGACTATACGCTAAACGAACTGTTTTAAATTCCAAAACAAGATTTTAATTACAAACAGTGAAATACATAGAGTCACATATTTTCCAATCTAGTGATAGTAACCATGAAGAAACCCTGTTTTTGAATGCCCACTTTTATACTCACTATCATTTACAAACAAAACTACGCAATCACGATTCAAACAGAGGCACCATTGCAAGCAATGGTACTACCACATTTTCAATACCATCATCAAAACTAAAAATGCATATTTTCATTAACCATAAAACCATACATTTAAGATACCAACACAAAATACATTACAGATCTGAGTCGTGATAGTCATGGCTTAAAGGCACCAAAATAAAACTTATTAAACCCTAATACTTCATACAAATCTCTCGATGCCTTAAATACAAGAAAAACTTTACATAGTTGAAACCCCTAAACATTTATTCAATCATCATAACAAACACCGAGCTCAAGGCCTTGTTAAGAACATCTACACATAGAGGTACAAGTTCAAAACTTGTTGGTACAGGGCTTCCCCGCTAAGGGTATCTCGTTGATAGCCTGGTAGGCACCACGACTTGCACATTGGGAGCTCTATCACCTACAAACAAAGAAATAGACTGTGTTAGAAGTATACCAGTCCTCCAACTAAAACAACAATTAAAGAATGTTGTAAACCCAGGTGAAGAGTATACCTTCCCAAGGCACAAATGCAAACCAAACCTCACACATGGACAAAAACCAGAGAGTCGAATAGAGCATAACAACCATAGAGCCAAATGAATCATGCAACCACGAGAGACCAAGCTCGGATCTTGAGTTTACCCCATCCCGAGGAGCATTTACTCTACCACCATATCCACAACAAATGTTGAAATATATCCTCATGCCCGTAGTTCCATAACCAAAACATGACTTGGTGTTGAAAATACCTTTTAGATTGAGACCCCCATCAAATTTGCTCAGCCAAGATTCATGGAATATCAAATTTTCCATGAATGGATCCATATACATATACCTTATGACATGTAAAATTTGAACACCATATCGCTAATTCTTGGGACTTAAGTCTTTAAACCTTTGGACATAAAAACATTCCAAGCATATATTTTAAATATTAAGCATAGGAATAAAGTATGTAGTCTTAGAACCACAATAATAATGTTAACCAGTTAGACGTAGGTCTAAATAAACCAAGCCATACGTAAACGATAATGAAAATAGTAGGAATAATAAACGCTAGGATAGGACTTTGGTCCTTTTGTATTCAAAACCAATAAAGTAGTTTAGCATAGGTAATGTGTCAATGTTTAGCTGTCATAGCAAGTTTTCAGCACCTAATGAACCTGCAAAAAATGAAGAAGAGTTGCAATAGTTCAACATGAACTAAGTAAACCCTATAATGTCAAGTGAAAACTAGTTACATGTCTGTTGATGCCTGGAAAAATCCCAAGTACCGACAGTAAGGAGTCTCCCCAATAACCATTACCAAAAGATCACTTATCATTTTGTATGGGGAACTCGTCCGGTTTGCGGTCCGGCTACCGTAGAATTAAAATGCATTATTAAATCTCTTTTATCGATTGCGGCCCGATCCACCATTTATATATTTTATCTTTGATGTATGAGATGCAAGTGCCTAGATTTAATGTAAGGAATAGAAATAGAAAAAACTAATCTAAATCTATTTTAGCCTATCCCCACGGAGCAAGATTCATATTAAATAAGAATGAATGATACATGTACTGTATTGTTTGCATAAATAACTCTACATATAATAGATAAATATAGGATACATACGTACAATAGAAAGTTAACAAAGAGAAAGCTAGGTGACATTATAACATTCATCATTCATCATTGCATAAGATTGTTCACATAACATAAAATCATTCATAAATAAAAAATAGTTCAGAGTTTTAGGAATGATCTCACAGATTGTATATTGTGTTGAAAAAGAAATACTTCTTCATTCATCTTTACATAACATGCTTTGAGGCTTATGCAATACTCTCTCCATCAAAAATTCCATCTTCTTTATTATAAAAGAAAATATTTCTTCTTACAACAATCTTGAGTAACTATGCTAGCGAAAAGTCCCTTCTCTCATCTACTTTGTCCCTACTTATACAAATTACAAAATGACTCTTGATTTTCCCGAAGCTCTTGGGCGTCCTCGAATCTTCATTTAAATTTTTTTGTCTTTTAGAGTTCTTACTAGAAAAAGGAATAAATACATAATGTTACATAATTCTCAATATTTGAATAATACATATTTAAGTGGGCCGAGTTGGTGTCTTAATGAAAAAACTCCATGCTTGAGTTTCTTCATTTGTGATTCTATATCCAGCTGGCTCTAGTACATGCATGACCATCTCATGCTTCGATAACTGGGACTCTATCTCTTTCACTTTGGTTTGTTCTATCTCAATAATTCTTCCAATAGGTGTTTGTGGACTGAACTTTGTATAATCCAGCTTCCAATAGTTTCTTCACCAACTTCTTTGATTCTGGATATCTTCTCTTCTCCTTTTTTACAACCTTTTGGTGCGAGCAACGTCTGCAACAACATAGAAAATGATTTAATTTTTACATTATCAAAATATTTCACACATTCAAATGAGATAAAATATGAATGTAACATGTTAGGAAAAACTGTTTAAGAAACGACACAAGTACATTGTATTACCCCTTGTTGAGGCCTGGAAAATCGTAGGTAACAACAGCTAGGGATTCTCCCCAATAAACGTTCCCAACTAGCTCGTTATTGTTTGGTATGGGGAATTTGTCCAGTTTACGGTTCGGCTACCGTAGGTCAGGTAAAAAGTTAAAGGTTTTACCGGTTACGGCCCGATCCACCATGTATATTTTTAGTTTTTAGTTTAAGTATGATATGCAAGTGCCTATCTAAAAATACAGATTGATAGAGATAACGAGGAGCGGTCACAATGTGATGCACAAGTTCTTACCTCTCATCTTAACTCTCTCACATCTGAGTCACACATAGCAATAAAACTAAAACTAACTATCTAACCTATCCCTAGGGAGCAAAATTATCATTTCTCAATGAGTAATGCATTTTTGTGCATGCATTAAGAAAAATCACAGATAGTTGTTACTTATTTTAGAACACATGAACATTAATAGATAAATGAACAACAAGATAGCTTATCGTTTATGAAAAGCCTCCATTACTCACAGTGGAAATTTGATAGAATAAACTAGAGTGCATTCATAACAAAAACATAGGTTCAAAGAGTTAGAACGATCTCACAGTTAATAGACATAAGCTGAAAATGAAATAGTTCACATTCAATAGATCCATAGCACAGCATTTGAAAAATTCCACCACGCTTTCTCCAATAGGAAAGTTGTAATTCTTTATTGCAAAAGGAAATAGTTCTTCATACAACATACTGTCACAAATCTATTTGGGAAAAATTCCTCATCTACATCTAACTCTCCTATACTTATACAAAAAGGAATTTTTTTTGGACTGCCCCCAAATGACTCTTGGGCTTCCTCAACATTTCAATTCCCAAAACTTTGTCTTGTAGTGAGTGCTCATATACTATACAATATATTACATTTAAAACAAAAATATAATAGAGCACTTTTATGAAGAGGGCCCCGCTTGATCATTAATGAGCTTTTTCAATGCGTAGGCCTCTGCTACTATGCTTTCAAATTATGAGGGTTCAAGAAAACAGATGTTGATCTCATACTTTGCAACCTGATTCTTAACCATCTCTATCCTTACTGGACTCAAGAATAGCTGATCTTCAAGTAAATGGATGCTGACTTCTACATGAGCTACTACATTCTTTAGGGTTTGCTCATCTAGATCTTTGACTTTTTGGATCTTCTACTCATCTTCCTGGTACCTATTATGTAGTTGTTCTATGAATAGCTCATGTTCTGGTATTGAATCCAATCCTTGTTCTACAGCAACTTGGCATCTGTTGTAAGTGACCAACACCCTTTTGTAGTATTCAACACAGGATCCTCTCATTTTCTTCATAGTCTTCTTGAATTCCTCCACAGTATTTATTGCAAAATCTAATAAGTTGTAATCCTTCTTTAAGCTATGTCGATCTTTAGCTAGTAGCTATGCAAGGGTTTCTTTATTGGTTTCTATCCATACTATCCTTCCAGCGAGGACCTCCAAAATATCTGGAGATCTATCTACAAAATATGAAGTGGTGTCCAAGATTTCTTCCAACCTGCTATCTATCTATAAGATTTTACATCTTTCTTCTTCAATATAGATTTGTAGTTGGTGAATTCTTCTTCGTTGAGCTAGTACATGCTCCTTCAAAGGTTGGATATATGTCTTCTATTCACTGGCATCCTTCAGTGATGCTGTCAATGAAGCAATCTATCCCTCAAAACTCGTTACCTACACTTGATATTGCTTTTATATTTCTTATATGGTGGCCTTTTGTGCCTCCAACTCAGCAATTTTTCTTTGTACCTGGTCGTTTTCTGCACTTAGAGTTTCATATGATACTTTGAGGTCATTTTTCTCTGTCTTCAACACCTGATACTCTACCTGTAGCCTCTGTAATTATGGTAAGCTATTCTGAGCATCTTTTTCTGTTCTCTCCATGGAAACTTCTAAGGTCATCTTGTTTGTATGCAGAGTCTAGAGTTCTTCCTTTGAAGCCCTCACTTCATTCTACATGACTTCAAATTTCCTCTTTAGCTTATAACATTCATCTCTTTATTTATTCAGTGTTTCTTTTAATTGAGTAGTGTTCTTTCTTGATTGCTCCAGATCCGTCATCAATCTATCTACATTATCTTCAGTGGCTTGGGTTAACGCCACCCCAACTCTTCCTATTAATCTCAGATCTGCATATGTTCCATACACCAAAGTCTTATCAGTAATCATCATACCTGATTTTCCTCATGTTTCAACCTTTTTCTTGGTTCTCTTGACAATCCTCTTATTCTCCTTATCATAGAAGATGGTGCTGAAATCAGGGACCTCTTCTCCTTCTTTATGCATAAAAGGTATCAAATTTAATCAAGAAAAAACAATCTATTCTTGAGTGCTGCCAGAAGTTGTAGCAGGCTCTTGAGGGTTAGGATGATCTTATCCATGCCTTGATCTATATGATCCTATGATTCTTGTGTATCTATCGGGTCAGTAGTCTGTAGATCCTTTTTAGACCCCGATAATCTCAGAATTTCACTCTCTTCTTGTTTTTTATTCATCTATTCATCTTCCTTCTTCTTTATTTCCTCCTCTTCCTTCTTTGTTGCTTCCTCTCCAGCTTTCTTTCTTTCTTCTTCTTCATTCCTTAGACAACTCTCTACCTCTTATGCTAGCCTCCTAGCATCCTCTTCCCTCTTTTTTGGCTTCTTCTTCTTCATCTTTCTTCTGTGTGGTTTTTCCCTTACCGCCCACAATGGTGATTTTCTGTTTAAACCTCCTCTTCAATGCAGTCATATTCTTTGCATTTATGAATATTTCTTCATCCTTGTCCCAGAAACTTGTATATTCAAAATGAACATTTGCCTCCTTGCAATGTTCTGCAACCTTATTTTGGGATTCATTCCTGTGGAAGTTCATCTCCCCAAAACGAAAATGTTCCAACTCTTGTACAAATTTAGCAGCCTATTTAACCTTTGTAAACTTATAACTCCCTAACCAAAAAGGTATGGCAGGATAAGCTGCCTTCTTATGTTCAAACAAAAATCTTCATGCACCATCAATATATACCTGCCTAACTGCTTCTTTATGTACCACATAATCAGTGGCATACTTAGGGAGTAGAGAAGGTGCCCTAGAGCAACCATACATTCTGATGTACATTCCCTCTTTAGTCAAATAGTAACTCCCATGTTCCTCAATGACTTTGAATGCCTCCTCGGACATGCAGTTGCATTCTGTCAAGAAGATTAAAGTGTACAAAGGCATAATGAAATGTTCGCATATCTCTTTGTAGTTGTTATAGTATTTGTGTCCCCAAAATAGTTTGTATGCAGTGTATACAGGGGTTCTGTCCCTCTCCCAATTACATCTTAAGGATGAAAATGACTGGGTACATAATATACAGTCCACTAAGATAGAGCTCATGTAGAACTTTGACTTCTTCTGGGACACCCCTCCCAAAGCTGAAGATATGCATGCTGAGAGGCTATTGGACACTATGTTTGCCCAATTGAAAATGGTCCCCTGAGTGGACACATAGAAAATAATGGGTATCCATCCCAATTTGAAACTTTTACGATGAGCTCTCCCAAAAAAATTATTCAGCATGAGTGCTATAAACCTATAATGGGTCCGGAGAGTGGCTGTGTCATATTCTCCTTATGGCCTTGTTCAAAATTTCTTCCCAGGTATCATCATTCTGTTAACTGTTTCAACCAGGTCCAAATTTATCTCTTTCAACCAACTTTCAGTAAAGTATACTTGAGCAGGAAGTAGGTGATACACCAGCAAGACATAACCAGGACTGTATGCAGCATAGCCCTATTTGGCAGTATTTGCTAAGATCATCGTGGTCACATCTACCCTAGGCAGAATCCAACTAATCACCTCTGAGCATGGGAATAACTCAAGTCTCGTGGCTACCTTCATAAGAGTTGATTTATTGATGTTGGCATATATGGTTAGCTCTTTGAATCCTGCATCAGGCACATCCTGATTTGAAATCATCTGATATATCTCACCCCATTTGTAATATGGCTCTACTTCGGTGGTAGCTCTGGTATCTTTGTAGATGTATTCCACCTCGATAATGATTTCCACATCTAGCTCTGCCTCGGCAACAGGAGCCTTCTTCTTTTTTCTTTTAGACATATCTCCTTTGAAGAAGTTACCCTGTCATAAACCAAGCATGTTCTTAGATCATTGGATCCTTTAGTTAGTGTTCTAAGAATGAATAAAAACTATACAAAAACATTTACCTCTTCCATATGTATTCTCAACTAATGAACAATCAGAATATCAATGCATAATAGAAAATAACAGGCAAAAGAAACTTCTAAAAATTTCTAAGTCTGTCGACAACTAAAACATGACCCTGATAGAAAAGGAATCATTTAAACCGAAATGCATTCTAACTCCTCACTAAAATGATCCACCCTATTGGTGAGGCTAGTCTTCGAAGGTGAGGCCCTATCCAGTGATTGAAAACGCGAAAATCCCAACCTGACTGAAAAACAAACCCTCCGACATCCCAGAAAAATAGGGTAAATAACTATGGAGAAAATAAAACTGAAACTCCCCCCCCCGGATGGCCATAAGCAACCCCCAAATAGTCGGTGCAAACACGTAACGCTTGTCTGCACCAACTACCTAAACCTTCGGACTCGGATCGAGCTTCCATAATGGCTTAAAAATAGGCTCAAGAAAACCCCCCCACCGCCAAAAATTGTTAATCTGACTGATACCTCATGCCATAAGGATCAAAAAATTGTTTTATATGGCTAAATACACAACAGCGGGAAAAACTAACGAGGGGAAAACACTAGTTCCCAAAATGACCAATGAAATCTAGAGGAAGGAGAAACCATGGCTGGCCTACCTAGAAAGCAAGCTGCAGTCGACGAGATGGTCCAACACTTCCACGGCATCACTCCAAATGAATGAAATCCCAATAGCTAAGCATGTTGGTACAGTTCAACTCGACAGGGTCAGAGCAAATGCGAGAATTCAACTAGGATAACAATAAACAAATACCCCACCCCAATATATAGACCTCTCGGTGAAAAATATGGCAGGGAAAACTCAATCGGTGGTCGAAACAATTATAGCATCGGACGATTAGTTCACTAAGGAGCCGCAACAACGGGCGATGGACAAACTATGGGCTCCGCGACCAACTAAAAACATTGGCGATCGGAGGCTCGAAGGACTAACTAGAAATGAGTCGGTAGATAAACCAACTAGACATCGGAGAGATAGTGTACTACATAGCCACAACAGTAGGAAACAATCAAACTACGACTTCCGCAATCAAATACAAAATTTGGCGATTGGAAGCTTTAATGACTAAGTATCGGTGAGGGTGAGCTCAACGCTGCCACCATGTCGGTGATGCAAAGGACTAGCCTTCTGATCAATAGTTAAAAACCCTTCCAATAGCGCAAAGAAAAAAATAAAGTTAAAACAATAAAACCATGGCATCGGCAAAGATAAGAGCTATCTGTCGAAACGTTTGCCATCTGCCCTCCAAAATGGCGGCGACTTAGAAAACTAATGCCTTGACATTGATAAAACAAAAAAAACGCCGACAGTGAAATAAAACAAAAGAGATAAAAACCCATCGGCAAAAAACATGACTTTCCATCGATACATTCATTATTTACCTTCCGCAATGGTGGCTGCATAGCGAACTACGGCCCTGATTCACTGTTCGGATGACTTCCGATAGCGATAAATCAAAACTTCAAGTTCCAAAGTCAAAATCATTAGCTAGGGAAAGGCATTTTTAGATCGTTCAACTTTCGAAATGAAGGAAAACAATTTACCTCAAATCAAACTCAAAAATTCAAAATTGTAGCAGAGGAACAATAGAGTTTAGCAACCCAGGCAAGATAAGACTAAAAGGAGGTTCCAAAATTTTTTAAAAATTTGGGAAAAAAGTTGCAGCTACAACACCCCTCTATCTTCACTCATCAGGATGGGAAAAAAATTCTACAGCTCAATAGGTTAATGCTTAGGTAGCAGACTTAGATGTAGGAGGGCTTCGACCTCTACACTCTAAAAGGAAATAACCTAATTAATTGCGAGAATTCTCTACCCTTAGAAACAAGGTTTCACTGCTCAAAATAAATGCTATGAAGCACAGGGAGGCGATGCCCTAGGTTCAAAACTAACATGCTATAGGAGAAACACCTTCAAACAGACTGGTGAAGCTATAAAAATAGGAAGAGATGCCAGGGCGGGTTTGAGACTTCAACAAAATAGTGAACCCTAAGAAATACAAGGGAAAAACCCTTTTTAAACCCACACAAAAAACCCTACCTACTCCGTGCACGGCGTATAAATAGACACTCACGAGTTAAAATAAATCAAGAGTGAGGTTCATGCTTTTGGTTCCAAATCACAGTGCATCCGGTGACCACAGATAAGTTATTGCAAGGACCGCTCCAACACGACAGCTTGGAAAAACCCCAACATAGCTACAACCATCGGCTTAAGACCAAACAATGTGCTTGCATTACCTTTGTGGCTCGGTGGTCAAAACAATATCAAAAAGGAATACATGGATGACAACCATCGTAGCAGCTCCAAAACTAAAACGCATCCATTGAAGTGTACCGGATGAGGATCGAGTCACCAACAAGGAAACTTCTTTGCCATTGTGGCAGCAAAAAAGAAAGGCATTTTCCATGGAGGGTCTAAAAAATCATAACAGGTTCTGATAATAAGCTTGCAATCTTTCCCGCCATTAAGGAAAAGAGGTAAGGAAGCACCCAACAAGCCGAGGAAGAAAAGTTGGAAGAATTTTTTATTCTTAACATAGTCTTCCACATGCCATTACGGCTCGAAACCATGGAAACTTACGAAGTAGCGGATAACAACCGACTTACTGGTGCTTTAAGAAAAACCTTTGTTGTAGCGACTTGAGGACAAGAAACCTCGCTCCATTGTAGCTAGACTACTTACAAATTAAGCAGAGGGAAAAAAATAAAAGTCATCCGCAATGCAGTTCAAAAAATGGAAACCATCCGCCATAATGGGATAACAAATAATCAAAAGCATTTTTGATATTCAAACTAAAAATCCTCCCATCATTCCGGATTATAATTGATAATCCGTCCTCCATAGTGGCTCGAAATTCGAAAGACATCCGCCGTAGTGGGATACAAGAGTCGGAAATGTTCCTGATACTAAAACTAAAAACTGACCCGACGTTGCGATACGAATCCAAAAAGCCATCTGTAGTAGCGGCTCTAAACTGGAAACCATCCGCTATAGCTGGTGTAAAGAAAACTTATCCCCTTGGTAAAAAACCAAAAAAATATTGAGACTTTCCTATGATAAAACAATAAATGTTGGACTTCAAACTCAAAGTGTCTAAGTATCAAAACTAGAAATTAAAAGGGGGTCCCAAAAAATGTAAATTTTTTTTGGTGAATAGTTGTAGCAGCAACAATTGGCAATTGGCTGATGAACACAGATCTTTGGAAAAACTAAATTTTAAAACCAAAAGTTTCTTCATGGTATTCTGTTAAATCAACTCTTGCCAAGCTTCTCAATATTTCTTTAAGATGTCCAGACCTTTCCAGAATTGTAAGATTTAGAACATTAACATTGATTATGTTCCACTAGGGTAGGGTAACCAGGATTTAAAAGTCCCAATAACTATTATGAGGCTAAGATATGAGTTTCATTTACTTCTACATTCGGATTGATTATAGATTAGAAACCACAGGATCGTAACAAAGTGTGGACATACATATTCATTTGTTTCTCATTCCCATGAATTTTGCATTCTTTTGATGCTTTTGGGCTTTTGTCATTTTGTGTCTTTCTGGATTGCTTCTTTCATTTGAAACTTGTTTTAGGTTCTTCCATCCATAGTGTCCTTTTGTGTGAGAGATATTTTTCTTTTAGCTCACAGACGGAGAAGAACCTCTGAGCAACCTTATCTAATAATGATTTTATTCAGTATGTCTTTTGATGTATGCTTTCCTTCTGGTAGATTTGACTCTTTTAAGCCTTTTGGATTTTATTTGTGGCATGGGATCATTTTAAATACCATATAACTATCCACCCTACTTCCTTTCTATGGGTCCATTATTGTTAGCTTCCTAAGACATATTTTAGTGTGAAATTGATGGAGCCCCAAAATAGTATTCTAGACTTCCCTTACCTTAGTTATTTAACAGAGATTAGACAGGAATTCAATGTGTTCACAACCTCCCTTCAAATGGTATCTCAACTTAAATAATCCTAATCATAATACATGTACATTTAGTAAGTAGTCTTCCATTCAAAATATTTACAGTTTACCCAAAACTCAAATGTTCTCCAAACGTCAAAAGTTGTGCTAGCTTATTTGAAAACTGAAAAATAAACAAAATAAACAAATTGAAATAAATCAGACTCTAAGAAAGCAAATGTAAATAAGGCAAACAAACTACGGAAGAAATGAAGTAAAAACCAAAGGTTTATTTATGTATAGAAAACTTCAAAAGGATCAAGTAAAATAAGGTTTGAGAACCAAGCCATTAACTGGTAGATTCTCTTCCCACCGCTACAAATACTGAAGTTTATAGGTTGAGGATCCTAACTTTGCAGCAATAAAAAACGGGCTTACCCAGAGATATTAAAACTTAGTGTGCTTACCCATTTTTTCATGTGGGTGATCCCATTTGAGGACTAAATCTTCCACCTCAAAACTCTTATTTGCAGACTTACGCTTGTCAAACCATCTCTTTACAATCTCCTGCTGATGCTTGAATCTTTCTTTATATTTGAGTCTAGACGTTTCTAACTTGAGCAAGGTATTGATTCTGACATATAAAACTTCACTACTAGATCCTCTTGAAGCTTGGGCTAATTCGGAAGCCGGGAGTAAAATGTTTGGTGAAAAAATGGCTTCTTTTCCATAAACTAGAGTGTAAGGTGATACACCTAGGGAATTCTTTGGTGTGACTCTATCAGCTTAGAGTGCATTTGGGAGATCTATATGCCAACCTATTTGGTCTTCTATGTTGGTTCTCTTCAAAATTCTAATGATATTTTTATTGGTAGATTCCGCTAATCCGTTACCTTATGGATAATAATTAGCAGAATAATGTAACTTCATTCCCTTATCATTAGATAATTCTATGAGTTTAATTGATGAAAAATAAGATGCATTATCAAAAAGTAGTGAAATTGGAACCCCAAACCTAGTCATAATATGTTCTTGCAAGAAATCAATGACTGCATATTCATTTACTCTCTGTAGTGGAATGGATTCCACCCATATGGTGAAGTAATCAGTATTTGTAAGGATGTACTTGTGCTGCATTGAAGATTTGTGATTAATTTCTCCAATAATATCAATTCCCCACTGTTCAAATGGTTATGAAACCACGATTGGTTGTAATGGCCCAGCCTCTTTAACAAGTCTTCCTCCACTTCACTGGAATGTATTGCATTTCCTTACATATGCATGTGCATCTTTGAACAAGGTTGGCCAATAATATCATTCCCTTAAGATATTGTGGGAAGTGGTATCTCCTGAATAATTCCCTCCAGTAGGACCATCATGCAATTATTTAACCACTTTAGCTGCATCTTCATGTTCTAAACATCTCAGAAAGAATCCATCGTAGTTCTTTCTGAAAATAACTCGATCAATTACTTGATAGGATGCTGATTTCAACTCTAGTGCTCTTCTTTGCTTCAGACTCCAATGTTCTGGAAAATAACCTTTCTGGAGATAATGTATCAAGTCTCTATACCATGATTCTGGAGCTGTTAAAATGGGACACATGTCGATCATATGAACTTCGACTTCATTTTCCCAATCACTTTCCTCACCATTTTGACTTTCAGCCATTATCTTGCAAATTCATTGTCCTTTAATAATGGTTGTAGGCTTAAACTCTAAATTGTATTCTTGTAGAGTCGTAACCCAATTTCCTCTTCTTTCACCCAACTCTTTTTCCACAAAGAGGATTTAAACTACTGGGTGAGGAATGACCACTTTAGTGTGATTCTTAAGTATATATGGTACGAATTGCTTTACCACTTTAAACCCTATGTATGCTTGCTTGTCATTGGTGGGGTAGTTCAATTCAGCACCTTGCAGACTAGTGCTCATAAATGAACTATGGAATTCATCTCTCCCTTCTTCCTTCTAAGTTAGCACCACTGTGAGCAAATTATCAGAAGCAAAAGTGTACAATATGAAATATTTATCAAAATCGATACTTCTAAGTGAAGGTGCATGTGATACTGCTGTTTTGATTTTAGTAAATGCATCCTTCTCTATGTCTGTCCATTTAAAATGCACACTTTTCTTAACCATCTATTGCAAAGGTTTGACTATTTGTGCAAAATCAGGCACAAATCTTCACATAAAATTAATGGTCCCCATTAATGATTGCATTCCCTTCTTATTGTGGGACACGGGAATCTGTGTTATAGCTTCAATCCTTTCTAGGTATATGGAGATTCCCCTTTTAGAAATGACATGACCCAATAGCTTTCCTTCCAGCACTATGAAAACACATTTCTTTGGATTTAATGAGATACTATATTTCCGACAACACTCAATTTTTTTTTAAATGATATCGATGTTTTTCTCTTTTCTTTGAAAATATTGTTACATCATCCAAGTAGACCACCACACTATGGCCTATCAGTCCCCGAAAATCTATGTCCATGGCCCTTCAGAATGTGGCTCTAGCATTAATTAATCCAAAGGGAATTCTCCTATAGGCAAAGCTTCCCCACTTTGTACGAAACGTAGTTTTAAGCCTATCTTGTTCTGCTACCAGTACCTGATTGTAGCCTAAAAACCCATCCAACAAGGAAAATAACTCGGAGCCTAACACCATCTTCAAAATATGCTCCATTGGAGGGATTGGATAATTGTCTTTGTCTGAAGCATGATTCAGATTTATAAAATCCACACACAGTCTTATTTATCCGTACTTTTTCTAACTGGTACCAAGTTCACTACCCAATATGAGTGTCTAACCTTGAAAATTAGCATCAAGTAATTTCTACTCTTCACTTTGAATCGAGGGTTCCATCTTAGGATGCATCTTCGAATTTGTTGCTGGAAAGGTTTTAGAACCGCTTAAATAGGAATAATGTGTTGGATTATGTGCATGTCATATGTCTTCATATCATCATAAGTCCAAGCAAATACATATTTATACTGCTGAAATAAAATTGATGAGCTTACTTCTTTCACTAGGAGAACAAGATTTCCCCAAGTTAACATACTTGGGTTCAACTTCTGTCCCCATATTGATCAGCTCATACTACATTGATGAGCCGTGTGTTTTGACATTCACTAGCCTTTAGAATTTGTTATTTAGATCAAACATTCCCTCTAATTTCCCTACCCAGTTTGATATGAAATTACCTAGAGATTCACTTGGTGTTCATCATCATCAATAACTACATCTTTACAAGTTTCCTCATTGGTTAAGAATTCCAAAATATGTTGGTCATCATCAAATATTCTCAAATTGGTGACTTTATCAGGTACGGATAACCTGAAAATCAATTCAATTGAACATTTGTTATTCATAGGCACAAATATTGCAGCAAAGGTAGCTAATAAATCAGTTGCTGCATTTTTTAGTATAGGAATAGAATTAATATCAAAAGCATAAAAAATTCTTATGAGTCCCTGAACTTCAATTTGATACCCTTTTAAATGAGGATATAAACAATGGATTGTATTGCAGACCTCCTTTACAATTATTTCAGAGTCTCCAAAGACTTTTAAATTTTTAACTTTAAACTCAATTGCCTTTTTTAATCCTTGAATCA
This sequence comes from Pseudotsuga menziesii, assembly GCA_001517045.1. Classification (NCBI taxonomy): domain Eukaryota; kingdom Viridiplantae; phylum Streptophyta; class Pinopsida; order Pinales; family Pinaceae; genus Pseudotsuga; species Pseudotsuga menziesii. The sequence goes on from LPNX010398337.1 coordinate 48,774, forward strand.
GTGCTTCATATTCAGTCGTATTATTTGTGCATTCAAATTCTAATCTAGAAGATAAAAAAATGTTTTTTTTTCCCCTGGATCAATAGGACACAATCGTCCCTTGATCCTTATTGATTTTTCAAACCATCAAAATATAATAACCAAAACTAATTTTCTACTTCTAAAGCACTAGTTCTATTTTTTGAAACAGAAACTAAATTAACTATATTACAATCAATATTGTCAGTTCGTGAAAACCAAAGGATATCATACTTTTCATCTGACTCACTATTGACCTCTTTCATTTGATAATTTCCTAGTTCAATTTATAAAAAACAATTTCCCAAAACTAAATGCGAGAAATTCACAGGTTCGTTTCTCCCTTCAAGATGTATCACATTATATTTCATATCTGGTTCTCTGAGAACTTTAATCTGATTCTGATAGGATTTGTAGGGTAACCACAAGTGTGACCAATATATTGCAAAATACCCATTAATATTTTCAGATGAATCCCTACTCAGTATTAAACCATAGGCTTTAGGGACATCTACTACCATAATATATATCTACTGACAAACCCTTTCGTCAGTTGTTAGTCGAATTAGTACATTCTTCATATCACTTGCCAATTTGATTGTCATCCTATCCAACTGAATGAATTGACTGGTAGAGGGAGTAGGTTTCCCATTTATCTTTTTACAAACTGACAAGGGCATGACATTTGAAGATACTCCAGAATCTACCAGAAAATTGTGTACATTCAGATTAAAAATTTCAAAGGTCAGCAGGAATGGTTTAGTTCGAGACTTAGACTTTCCTCCAATACTAGCTTCATTTATCTATTTATATAATGGTACATTGTCTCAAGCTCTACTAGGTTGAGGATCCAAGGCTTACAAAAGTTTCTTCTTTTGTTGCGGTAAATTACACATCTCAAATAACGAAATGTTGGCCTTGGTTTTCTTAATATCTTCTATTATATCATATCACATTTCTGGTTCCACTAGAATTTTCTTGTTATTATCTGATTTATTCTCCACAACCTTTGTTGGTTTACTTACTATTGGAGCTTTCTACTTTGCTATGACCTTTTCAGGTATAGGTGGGATTTGAGTCTTATTAACAAGATTTCTCATAATTTCTTGGAACTTCTTAATATTGGGTTATAAAATCTCATCTATTATTGATCCTTAAATTCTTGTTGTGACATTTACTGCTGAAAGTTGTATTTCTTCATTGGTTTCTTCTTCTTCCAACCCTAGCGTGGTCATACAGTCCCACAAAACCATAGTAGTTTCTTCCGAAGTTGTTTCTGTTTCAATTTCCTTTTCTTCCTTAACTTTAGGTTTTGTTATTTGAACATCCAATAGGTTATTCACGACTAGGTTCACTGAATTAATCCACTAAGGGAATATTTTCTCGGAGTGAGGTTGTTGGTGAAAATTACAAAAACTGTCCATGCCTACTTTAGTAATATTTAACACAGAAGAACTGTTGGTGGGTGGTTGAGGTGAACTATTTTCCTCTTTCTTCTTGAAGAATTGTCTAAATGGATTTCTATAAGAACTTGCTTCTTTATCCTTTTCCAATTCAACAATGTTGTTTGAGAGATTTTGTACCATTTTAACCACATTTTCCAATTCATTTGAACATTCCTCATTGGGTTTGGTTGACAACAAATCCTTCTTATCAAATTTTTTTGTATCAAAATGTGCAGACTATTTATTTATACTCTAGAGTTCCTTTTCCACCTTCTTAGATTCTTCATAGGTTTTTGAACAATGAAGGTTTTACCAACCGCTTTACAACCATCGCTATCTCTGGTGAAAGCACTGAAGAATAATATTCCATCAATGCTTCTTTAGCATGCATTATGGCCACACTGAAATTATTCAAATGGTGAGAGAAACTATGATTAAAATCAAACACTTTCTCTTTTTTCTGCATCTTTAGAGAAATAAATTCTTTCATCAAAGTAGTCGTGGTTCTTTGGCATCCAAACTTGCTCTTAAACAGTCTTTCAAACATATTCCAGTTTGTGATTGAATTATCCTACACACCAAAATACCAGATGTTGCTTTTCCTTTAAGGGTATGCGAAAATAGTCTGCATACTACATATTCTTGTTTCGTTGTTGATAAGACATTAAGGGATAAGAAAAAACTTTGTAAATGATCATCCTTATCAATTCCTTCTGTTGGGTCAAACTTAGGTAATGACTTCTTAGGATGGGCAGGGAAATTGTACAATAGAGCAGCCAGGTTTAGAGGGATTCTGGCCCTCCAAGCTGGTGATGGAGGTGGATGATTAGCATTTGTATTCACAAGTTGATTTGCATTTACATTTCCAGCCATGATTTGGGGTGGATACTGAGGTGGAGACTGAATAGGCGTTCGAAAAGGTGAGCAAGACAGAGAATTTAGCTTATTGTGTATGTATCTACATATATATAATGCAACCATCGAGACTATCCTTTGCAAACTCATCCCTAGACCCTCCAACCTAGGCACTCCTTTGGACCTTACACTGTTGGGACCTGACTTATCTGCCTTGGGTACTTCAAACTCTGCCTTTTCACCTTCCTTACACTCTAACTTGGGTCCCTCTGAACGACCCTAAGGAGCTGGCCTAAAGAGAGAGGAGAGTGCACTGAGGTGATAGTAGGTCCCAACTGGTCAAGAGATTGATCGATTTCTTGCAAGGTTAAATCTACTATCTCTTTAAAATATCTCACTTACATTAAATCTTATATGAAAGGGTTCTCTCTTATGCAAGCTTGTCTTCTAGGTAATTCATGGATATTCAACAATCCTCCAAGATTCTTTGCATATGACCTAGTGATTCTTCTTAAATCATTAACTACTTCAAGAGAAACATGATAAAGGTACTCTGGACCTTCTAAGTCAGGCGTAACTTTTCTTTCAGGACTGGGGTCCTTGGTAACACTAGTTTTAGAAGTGTCACTGATGGAATTTTCTCGAGAAAATAGATTTCCTCAACCATCCATGCACTGGAGGCCCTCCTTCTAGCGTCAAAACTATTGATGCCTATAAAAATACCAAGTACTGATAGTAGGGATTCTCCCCAATAACCGTTCCCAAATAGGTCTCTTATCATTTGGTATGGGGAACCCATTTGGTTTGCGGTCCGGATACCATAGTTTTCAAATGTGTTATTAAATCTCTTTTATCAGTTGCGGCCTGACCCACCATTTATATGTTTTATCTTTTATGTATGCGATGCAAGGGCCTAGATTAAATGTAAGTAATAGAAATAGAAAAAACTAATCTAAATCTATTCTATCCTATCCCTAGGGAGCAAGATTGATATTAAAAAGAATGAATGATGTACTGTATAGTTTGCATAATGAACTCTATAGATAAATGATAAATCTAGGATACATAAGTACAGTAGAAAGTTAACACAGAGATAGATCAGTGAAATTAAAACATTCATCATTCATCATTTCATAAGATTCATCACATAACATAAAATTAGTCATAACTCAGAAATAGTTCAAAGAGTTAGGAACTAACTCACAGATTGTATATTGCACTAAAAAATAAATAGTTCTTCATTCATCTTTACACAACATGCTTTGAGGCTTATGCAATACTCTCTCCAACAAAAACTCCATCTTCTTTATTATAAAAGGAATTAGTTCTTCTTACAACAAGCTTCAGTAACTATGCTAGTGAAAAGTCCCTTCTCTCATATACTTTTCTCCTACTTATACAAATTACAAAATGACTCTTGAGTTTCCCCAAACTCTTCGGCTTCCTTAGCGCTTCATTTACAAAATTCTGTCTTTTAGTGTGCTTAGTAGAAAAAGGAATAAATACAAAATGTTACATATTTCTCAATGTTTGAATAAGACAGATTTAAGTGGGCCCAGTTGGTGTCTTAATGAAAACACTTAATGCTTGAGCTTCTTCATTTATGATTCTATATTCGGCTCGCTCCAGTACACACACAATCACCTCATGCTTTGATAACTAGGACTCTATCTCTTTCACTTTGGGTCTATTCTGTCTCAGTAGTTCCTCCAATAGGTGTTTTTGGACTAAACATTGTATAATCCATCTTCCAATAGTTTCTTCACCAACTTCTTTGATTTTGGATATTTTCTCTTCTCGTTTTTTGCATCCTTCTGGTGCGAGTGGCGTCTCCAACAACACAGAAAATGCTTTAGTGTTTACATTATAAAACTAGCTCATTCATTTGAACGAGAGAAAATATGAATGTAACATGTTAGGCAAAATTGTTTAAGAAACAACACTAGTACTTTATACTACCATGCTATGTTCACCCATCGGGACAGGAAAAACATTCTATAGCTCAAAAAAGTCAATACTTAGGTAGCAAACTTGGGTGTAGGAGGGCTTCGACCTGTGCACTCTGAAAGGAAATAACCTAATTAACTGCGAGACTTATTCGCCCTTAGACACAAGGGTTCACTGCTCAAAATCAATGCTCTGAAGCGTGGGGCGGCAATGCCCTAGGTTCAAAACTAACTGGCTGTGGGAGAAACTCCTTTGAATGGATTGGTGAAGTTCTAAAAACAGGAAGGGCAGCCAGGTAAAACTTTCCATAAACAAGTAAACAAAACTTTTATCGGGTAAGAAATTTTAAACTGAACACACATACACACACATGCATGATAAGAAATAACCAATGAACAATGTAATCATCTAAATCACACCAAGTTGTTGGTTGTTGGACTGCAATAAAAGGACTAGAAATTTGTTTGTGGACGTAGCCCATTGTTTGGGTGAACCACGTTATATCTGTGTCTCTCTGTAATGTTTTAATTTTTTTTGCATCTTGTTTATTGATTTAACTGTATATCTATTTTTGCTCTACGGTCTTGTTTTCTAAAAATTGGTATCAAAGCCAAAAGGTCTATTTGGTTGGTAAATTTGTAGGAAAGAAGGGTTCCTGGTTCGAGTGGGACCAATGGTAGAAAAATTTAATGGCCAAAACTATCAGTTATGGAAAATGAAAATGGAGGAATATCTGTACTACAAGGATCTATACCTGTCGTTGGGCGGAAAAGAAAAATAGCCAGTAGCTATGAAGGATGAAGAATGGTAGGTTCTTGACAGAGAGGCACTGGGAAAAATATGGTTGTGCCTGGCTTCCTTGGTGGCCTTCAATATTTCGAAAGAAAAAATAATAGAGGGTGTGATGAGCACATTGAGTAAGCTCTACGAAAAACCCTCATCTTCCAACAAGATATTTTTAATGAAGCATTTATTTAACATGAATATTTCAGAAGGTGGATCTGTTGTCGATCATTTAAATTAGTTTAATACACTTACCAGTCAGTTAAGTTCTGTAATAGTGAACTTTGATGATGAGGTTAGGGCTCTTCTAATATTTTGCTCATTGCTAGAAAGCTGGAATAGCTTAGTTATGGCTGTAAGTAACTTTGTCCCTAGTTCAAACACTCTTAAGTTTAATGATGTTGTTGGTGTTATTCTTAGTGAGGAAATGCGAAGAAAAAGCACAGGTGAGACATCAGGTAATGCATTGACCATGGAGAGCAGAGGGAGACAAAATGAGAGAGGAAGGAGCCTAAGAAATCACGGCAAGTATAAAAAGGGAAGATCCAAGTCCATATTTGAAAAAATAGTGTTGGAATTGTGGTAAGAAAGGACACCTGAAGAAAGACTGCAAAGCACCAAAGAAGAAAGGTGAGAGGCAGGAAGAGACTACCCAGGAAGCTAATGTAGCAGGTGATGTGTTACAAGATGCTTTGATTCTTGCATTAGTTAATACTAGTGATTACTGGGTAGTAGATTAAGAGGCTTCATGTCATGCTACACCCCATAGGAAATTCTTTCATGATTATGTTCAAGGTGATTTTGGACATGTGTTATTGGGGGATGATGAACCATGTAATATTGTTGGAAAGGGTAATGTGTGGATTAAGTTAAATAATGGAAATGACTAGTTGCTAAAGGATGTAAGGTACATTCCTACTATGAAAATAAATCTGATCTCAATAGGGCAATAGGGAGATAGCGGCTATTTGTCTACATTTGGAGAAACATGGTGGAAGATCACTAAAGGATCACTAGTAATAGAAAAAGGAGATAGGGTAGGTATGTTATATTTATGTCCTCATAATACTGATTATTCTATATCTGTAGCTTCCACAAAAATAGATGCATCACTGTGGCATCATAGGCTTAGCCACATGAGTGAGAAGGGGATGCAGATTCTCCACTCAAGGAAACTACTTCCAAATATGAAGCAGGTAAGTTTGGAACTCTGTGAGAACTGTGTTTATGGAAAACATAAGAGAGTTAGATTTCTTAGTGTTGGGAAAAAAAAGAAGAGTGAAAAGTTAGATCTTGTCCATACATATGTATGGGAACCATCTCAAGTACAATCTCTTGGTGGCTCTCGTTATTATGTTACTTTTATTGATGATGCAACTAGAAAAACCTAGGTTTATTGCATTAGACAAAAATCTGATGTGTTTGATACTTTTAAGAAGTGGAAAGCTTTGGCTGAGAATGAAACAAGAAAAAGGTTGAAATTTCTCAAATCTGAATGTTAGAATAATCAACCCATAGTTAGCTACCTTAGACATTAATTAATCCATTTTTGTCTTATTTTCCTAGTTTCCATATTCCACCTTATGCAAGTTGTCCTCCACATATCCAAAGTGGTCAAACTTGCTAAAATTGAGTCATGGAGTGCTTGGGAAACCACTTGGAATCAAATCTTCTTTATTCCTGGCCTTCCTAGTGCATGTCTATTTTTTCTACTTTATTGTCTGCTTTTGCTGAGTTTTAAGGAAATTGGGAAAGATTGACTAGGTGAAGTTAACTTGTTTTTTTTTCTCATCATCCTCCACTCTTTTATCCTAAGAAAAGAATGTATGAGTTATCCTTCCATAATCTATTAGCTTACCTAATTGATTTTTCCAATTTGTGAGGTCCTAGACAGATTTGGAAACTGCTTTATGCACCTATGGGGGATTTGCTTAGATTTAGTAAGCCTGCTTTTGACCAGATTCGAATGGAATCCTTAGGCATTTGAATCTCTCATGTAATTATTTATTGTGCAATCCTATGACTTCACAGGGTTGGCTATTGTACACTTATTCAATACAGATTAGTGCTCTGCTCCATTTTCAGTCTCCTTTGTGTGTAATTTGCATGTGTAATTGGAAATCTTTATGAGTGTAATTGTTTTAACACCTGGGTTCAATTTCCACATGGTATCAGAGCCTTTACAGATTGATTTCTCTCCTTCCTATTTGTTATTGTAGGTTTGACATCATTGATTGGGAGCATTCTCCTGACTGAAGGGACAATTTCTGAGCTATGGATCGATCTCAGAAGATCATCTTGACTCCATTTAACTTCTTTGAATGGAAAACAGAGATGGAGACACTGTTGAGAGTGAAATGCCTCTACAGAGTGACTATGGCAACATAAGCAGATCCCAATGCAGCTGCAGAGAAAATTAAATGACACAACAGGAGGGATGAGGCCTATGGTCTCATGTGTCTGAGCATATCCAGATACCTCCTTTTCCATCTTGATGGATTAACATCACCAAATGAAGTATGGGAGAAGATTTTTGAGCTTTTTGGTAAGGCAGATGAGATGAGGGGACATCAAATTGAAAATGAATTGATCTCCTTGAGTCCCAATAGCTTCGAATCCCTGCAAATCTACTTTTCCAAGTTCAAAGCCCTTGCTTTGCAGCTAAAACAATGTGGAATTGAAAAGAAGGAGGAGCAACTAGTTTTGGCCATACTCTTGAAGCTTGGCCCTAAATATTCAATGTTTGTCTCGACTTTCCATGCCACAAAGTTGATAGCTCGAGCCTAGAAAATGCCTATCCTTGCAGATTTCATGGAACCTCTCACACAAGAACAAGATAAATTAGTGATGATGGGCACCATCAAACCTTCTAAATACCAAGATCTGGCTGCTGGAGATTCAAGGGTGGATTCAAAAGGAAAGAAGAAAGCTAAGAATCCACTTGAGGAAAAGAGAGACAAGAACAAGTCTCCAGAGGAGCCCCAAGGTTCCAAGAAGAACTTCCAGAAGAAGAAGAACAAAGAAGAAATGAGCAAGTGCGCATACTGCAGTAAGGGAAATCATCCTGAAAGCTCCTGCATGAAGAAGCAAATTGAGATGTTGACCCAAATCCTAGAGAAGAATGGAATCTCTCTTCCTGATAGCTCAAAGAAGAGGGAAGGAGGATCAAATTTAGAAGACAGAGAGAGAGTTCATGCATTGGTTGCTGGCACATCAAGCTCACCTGGTTTCATCATTGATTCTGGAGCTTCAAGACATATGGTTTCGACCAAGGAGGCATTCACCTCACTTGACATGTCAAAAGGTCCACGAATAGTACTGGGAGATGACTCTCTCATTGAAATTTTGGGAAAGGGAGGATTGATATTGACCATGGTAAGTTCAACAATGTATTGTATGTTCCAGGTCTTGCCTCTAACCTCTTATCAGTGTATCATATGATCCACACAGGGTCTCCAAAGAAGTTCATATTCTCCCTTGATGAATTTGAGATCAAAGATATCTCAAGTGGTAAATTCATTGCAAAAGGAGTTCCAAATAACACTTTGAAGGTATACATGTTCTCACACTTCCTACCCTACTCAAACCCCTTTGCTCTTCTAATTCATGCTAATGAGGAAAGAAAGCTTTGGCATGAAAGATTTGGCCATATTAACTATAATTATCTTTCTGATCTTAGTGAAAAATAAATGGTCATAGGGTTACCAAAGATTAAGTTTTCCAAAGGATTCTGTCAAGGTTGCATCTTAGGAAAACACCCAGAGCATAAATTTGAGAAGGCTAGTCATGAGAGAACTTTTGCACCTCTTGAGTTGATCCACAGTGATGTTGCTGGCCCATTTACTCATATGTCAATGAGTCAGGTGAAATATGCATTGACATTCATAGATGAATTTTCCAGGTACTGCTGGGTTTACTTCCTGAAACACAAATCTGAAGTTTGTGGCCTCTTCAAAGTCTTTAAGGCTTTGGTTGAAAACCAGTCTGGGAGGAAACTCAAGGTCATCGGATCTGAAAATGGTGGCGAGTATGTAAAGTTTGATTTCATTCAATATTGTGCAGATGAAAGTATTCATATGTAGCATTCTATCCCTTACACACCACAGCAAAATGGTGTTGCTGAGAGGAAGAACAAATCACTGAAAGAGATGGCAACCTGCATGATGGAGGCTAAGACTTTGCCACCAAAGTTTTGGGATGAAGCTATAAACTGTACATCCTATATCCAAAATAGGGTTCCTCATAAATAGCTTGATTGCATGACTCCTTTCGAATCATGGATTGGGCACAAGCCAGATGTGACCCATTTCAGAATTTTTGGCTCAAGAGCTTGGGCTAGAATTCCAACAGAAAAGAGGAAGGCTTTGCAGCCCCAACGCCAAGAGTGTATATTTGTTGGGTACTATGAAGATTGAAAAGGGTACAAGCTAATCAATTTGAGCAGAAACAAATCCTTCATTTAAAGGAGTGTTCAGTTCCAAGAAGAGCCTTTAGCACCAGTGGAAGTTGGAGAATCCTCTTCACCACCAGAACCATTAAATCTAAGTGAAGAGATAGTTGAGTTTGCTGATTCTGATATTTCTAATAATGATGATTTAATTGCATATCCTAACATTCCTACAAGACCAAAATGGGAAGCAAAGACCATTCATGTAGCTGGAGAACTAGCTGGAAATCCTAATGATCCTAGGAGGACTAGATCTCAGTTTGACAGTGCTCTGTGCATGAAAGACCCCTTGTTTGTAGAGAAATGCTATATGATCGTTGAATCATAACCATAGACATATGAATATGTATCACATCATCCAAGATGGAAAACATCCATGAAAGAAGAGTTCATCTCACTCCAGAAGAATAACACTTGGGAGCTGGTTGATCTTCCCCCAAGGAGGAAGCTAGTTCAGTGTAAGCTGGTTTACAAAACCAAGTTTTCTGTTGATGGTTCACATTTGAAATATGAGGAAATATTGGTATCCAAGGGATACTCACAACTACATGGCATAGACTACAATGAGACCTTTGCACCAATGGCAAAGATGGACTCCATCAGGCTAGCCTTAGCCATTGCAGCTTCGAAGCAGTGGGAGGTACATCACATGGATGTGAATTATGCTTTCCTAAATGAAGATATTACTGAATATATTTACATGCATAATCCTCAAGGATTTTCTACTAATTCATCTCTTGTGTGCCGGCTAAAGAAATCATTGTATGGGCTTAAGCAAGCCCCCAGGGCTTGGTATGCCAAGATTGATAGCTTTCTGCTATCATTGAATTTTGTTCAATGCAATTCAGATCCTAATGTATATTTGAATCTAATTCATGGTTATTTAATGATTATTTTCTTGTATGTTGATGACCTTCTCATTACAGAAATCTCAAAGGATTAAATTGCCTCCTTGAAGTATGCAATGAACCATGCATTCTCTATGACTGATTTGGGGTTATTGAGCCAATTTTTGGGGCTCAATATTGCTCAAACCAAACATGGGATAAAAGTACATCAGTCCAAGTATGCCTTGGATTTTCTAAACAAATTCAACATGAAGGATTGCAAGCCAAGAAAGACTCCCTTCCTTTTAAGAGTTAAGCTTGAAGAAGCAGATTCTTCACCTATGGTAAACAATACATTGTATAGGCAACTGATTGGGTGTTTGTTGTACCTTATACATAATCGACCTGATATTTATTATGAATTAAGTGTGGCTTCAATATACATGGATCAGCCTCATGAGATCCATTGGAGAGCAGCCAAAAGGATCCTTAACTTTGTTCAGGGAACAAGGACTCGTGGAATCTTCTACAAAGCTAAATCTGATCTTGATTTGATTGGGTTTACTGACAGTGATTGGGCAGGTGACAACATAGATCGAAATTTAACATCAGGATATGTTTTCATGCTTGCTGAAGGACCAATCAGCTAGTCAAGCAAGAAACAGAGTGCCATTGCACTCTCATCTACAAAAGCAGAGTACAGAGGAGTTGTAAATGCAACAAATCAATGTTTATGGTTGCCGGGGTTACTTGGTGAGTGTGGATTCAAATCAGAATACTCAACTACTATTTATTGTGATAATCAGAGTACCATTCGAATCTGAAATGATCCAGTTCAGAGACAGAGAACCAAACACATTGAGATCCATATGCACTACATCAAACAGCGTGTGCATGATGGCACCATTCACCTACCCTTCTGTTCATCTTCAGAACAAGTAGCAGATATCTTCACCAAATTTTTTTGTGAGAAGACATTCAACAATCTCAAATCAGTGCTGGGGATTTCTGATCATGCTGTGAAGCATGAGTGATAACAATATTTTCAAATTTTGTTTACTGTCCATGTTTGAGGGAGGATTTTTCCCATTGGGTTTTTGCCTCTTTCCTTGGTTAAATGGACATGCAGTATGTAAAGGGTGACTAAGCCTTATTTCTACACCCTATAATTTTCTAATATTTTATTTATAAGTCAGGATTAAGGGGGGGTGTTATAATAATCAACCCATAGTTAGCTACCTTAGACATTAATTAATCCATTTTTGTCTTATTTGCCTAGTTTCCATATTCCACCTTATGCAAGTTGTCCTCCACATATCCAAAGTGGTCAAACTTGCTAAAATTAAGTCATGGAGAACTTGGAAAACCACTCGGAATCAAATATGCTTTATTCTTGGCCTTCCTAGCGCATGTCTGCTTTTTCTGCTTTATTGCCTGCTTTTGTTGAGTTTTAAGGCAATTGGGAAAGTTTGACTAGGTGAAGTTGAATTGTTTTTTTTCCTCATCATCCTCCACTCTTTTCTCCTAAGAAAAGCATGTATGAGTTTTCCTTCCATCATCTATTAGCTTTCCTAATTGATTTTGTCGATTCGTGAGCTCCTAGACAGATTTGGAAACTACTTTATGCACTTATGGGGGATTTGCTTAGATTTAGTAAGCTTGCTTTTGACCAAATTCGAATGGCATCCTTATGCATTCAAATCTCTCATGTAATTATTTATTGTGGTAGACTATGACTTCATAGGCTTGGATATTGTACACTTATTCAATACAGATTAGCGTTCTGCTCCATATTCAATCTCCTTTGTGTGTAATTTGCATGTGTAATTGGCAATCTTTGTGAGTGTAATTGTTCTAACACCTGGGTTCAATTTACACACTGATAATGGAGGAAAGTACTACAGCTATGATTTTGACAGTTACTAGTCACACAATGGGATTCGTAGAGAGAAGACAGTCCCCAGAACACCACAAGAAAAAGGCGTGTCAGAAAGGATGAACAGAACAATAATGGAGCATGCAAGCTGTATGAGATTACATGTAGGGTTGCCCTTACAGTTTTGGGCTGATGTTGTAAACACTATTGTTTATTTAATAAATAGAGGGCCTTCGAGTGCTTTGGATGGTGGCATTCCAGAGGAGGCATGGATAGGAAAATAGGTAAAATACTCATTTCTGAGAACTTTTGGTTGTGAGGCATTTGTCCATATTGATAAAGATGATAGAACAAATCTTGAGGCTAAATCCAAGAAATGTACCTTTATCGGATATGGGGTTGATGATTTTGGTTATCACTTATGGCATCTTAAAAATCACAAAATCATTAGGAGTAGAGATATAGTATTCAATGAAAAGGTCATGTACAAAGATTAGTTGCAGGGAAAGAAAGAAGAAAAGAAAAACATAGAGTACACAGTTCTTGATGAAATCAAAGAAAATGATGTTCCAAAGGCACCAGAAAATCAAGAGCAGCAGCAGGTACCTAAAACTCCTACAATTGTAAGAAAGTCTACCAAGTTAAGTAGACCTCCTAAACGATTCTCTCATTCAATGTATTATTTATTGATGACTAATTCTGATGAACCAGAATGTTATGAAGAAGCAATGAAGGTAGAAACTAGAAATAAGTGGGAGAAAGGCATGGATGAGGAGATTGACTCATTGTTAAGAAACCAGACTTGAGATCTGGTTAATTTGCCTGCAGAAAAAAAAAAAGGCATTGTAGAATAAATGGGTTTACAAGATGAAGGAAGAATATGGTGGAAAGAAGTGGTACACAAGTAGGCTTGTTGTAAAGGGGTTTGCACAAAAGAAAGGTATAGACTTTGATGAAATATTTTCTCCTGTTGTTAAAATGACTTCAATTAGAACTATTTTAAGTCTAAGGGTGGTAGAAGATTTGCATCTTGAACAGTTGGATGTAAAAACAGCCATTCTCCATGGGGATTTGGAGGAAGAGATTTATTTGCATCAGCCACAAGGGTATGAGGTCAAAGGGAAGGATAATTTGGTTTGCAGGTTGAAGAAGAGCTTGTATGGCCTAAAGCAAGTTCCAAGGTAGTGGTATTTGAAATTTGATAAGTTTATGACAGAAAAATGTTATGATAGATGTCATTCTGACCACTGTGTCTATTTCAAGAGGATAGATAACAGAAGATATATTAAATTATTATTGTATGTAGATTACATGCTTGTTGCAGGGTCTAACATTTAGGATATAAATGTGCTCAAAAGAAAACTAGCTAAATCATTTGCAATGAAGGATTTAGGTGCTGCAAAGCAAATCCTTGGTATGAGAATAACAAGAGATAGGGAAAATCGCAAATTGACATTGTCTCAAGGTGAGTACATAGAAAAGGTGTTGTAGAGGTTTAGAATGTAGAATGCAAAACCAGTCAGTACACCTTTGGCCATCCATTTCAAACTAATCAAGGATATGTTTCTAGAGACACAGGAAGAGATAGATTACATGTCCAAGATTCCCTATTCATCCATGGTTGGAAGCTTGATGTATGCCATGGTGTGCACAAGGACAGATATTGCACATGCAGTGGGAGTTGTGAGAAGGTATATGAATAATCCAGGTAAAGAGAATTGGAAAATAGTACAGTGGATTCTCTGGTATTTGAGAGGTACCACTTCTCATGCATTATGTTTTGGAGCTTCAGACACTGTTCTACAGGGATATGTTGATGTAGATATGGCTAGTGATAAAGACATCAAGAGGAGCACCACAAGGTATGTGTTTATTGTGGGTGGAAAAACAATAAGTTGGATTTCAAAATTGCAACAAGTTGTTGCACTTTCAACAACAGAAGCAGAGTATGTTGCTGCTACAAAGGATAGTAAGGAGATGATTTGGTTGCAAAGGTTCATGGAAGAATTGGGTAAGAAAAAGGAGAATAGTAGGATGTACAATGAAAGTTAGAGTGCCATTCATCTTCCAAAGAACTCAACCTTTCATTCGAGGACTAAAAATATACAACTCAAGTACCACTTCATTTTTGGGATATGTGTTGGCTAACAATTTTATGGACCGATGGTATTAGGTTAACCCTAGAAATTTCCCATTGTATTTCCCCTATAAAAGAAAGCATTGAAAAATGACTGAGTATGGTATTGTATTGTATTGGAAGAGATGTTGTGAGAGTGTGAAGAGGAAGTGTATCGGTTTTGCTACAGGGTGTATCACTTCATCTTTCTGGACTGTAATAAAAGGATTGACAATTTCTTTCTGGATGTAGCCCATTGTTTGGGTGAACCATGTTATAGCTGTATCTGTCTATAATGTTTTAATGTGTTTTGCATCTTGTTTATTGATTTAACTGTATATCTATTATTGCTCGGCGGTCTTTTTTTCTAACACAACTAACTTAAACACGTAATATAGAATCACATTAATAACCACATCGGGAAAACATCTATAAAGAGGAACAGAAAATTACTACATTTTGGTTTCACAAACAAAGTTCAACACATTCCGTAGAAGTTAAGTTAATGTCCAGTTCAGGAAGTAACTAACTAGCCTAATAAAAGAAAAAATATTTTCAAATTTTGGGGACATTACAGAACCTGCCAAAATAGGGTTGCAGGATAAACTTTGGAGAAAGTCCTGAAAATGACCAAGTGTTGGAAAACTGGCTTAGGTGGCCTTCGGAAAATACATGTCGTACCTAATGGGTTAATGATAAAAATCATATGAAACTATGATGATATATATTTTCAACAAGGATATCTCTCCATAGTCTTAGATTTCACAGAAGTTGTTTGATGACAAAATTAACAGCCTACCAAAACAGAGGTTGAAGTTGTTTTTACACCAAAGTAGCAAATCTTCCTAAGTGACCTCAGGGAAATGCCTACAATAGCTTGTGTGCTAAGTAGAATTCCTAACCATATGGTCATCTTGTAGATGGGTGTTTTTTATACTTGACAATGTCTTCACATTGACTTGAATGTTCTTGAGGAAGAAGTTATGGCTCTGTCAAAACAGTGTTTTAGTTGGGAGTTTTGCACCAAGTTTAGTAACATGAGTACCTAAGGAAAATGAAGATGATTCTGGAGGTGAAACAAGTTTTTTTGTGCTTAGTGAGGTTTCCTACATCCTATGGTATCACTGTTTCATGGTTTTGGTGAAATACAAAATCCACCTTAGAGTTTGGACAAATTGTCTAGGTATAGAATTAATGGTAAAAATCACTAAGTCACCTCAATAAAATGCTCTCCATATCTTGTGGTTGATATATTAAATCATTTTGAAAGTATGTATCTCTATTATGTTTGTTGGTGCATCCAACCATGCTCTCATATGGTCCAAAGAGTATCTGAGGAGACGTATATGGATATTCCAAAAGTGTTTCTGAGCCATATTTGCACTACTTTAGTATAATGCTCGTCGAGGAGAGAGAAATAGGTTTCAAGGGGTTAAATTTTCTTGGATAGAATCCTCTACTTGGTCCATACCTAGTGGATTTCTCACATTCCAAATTTGATGAGAAAATAAGAACACCTTGGTGACCTAGGGTTTGAAGAAATTTTTCTATGCCCATATAAAGAAAATACCTTATAAGAAAAAATGTCCTTATGCCCTTATAAAGAAAATACTTTATAAATTAAAATGTTCTTATACCTTATAAAATATATAAAATACATTGTTAAGAAAAATTTCTTTGTGGCCTTATGAAATGTCCTTATGTTTTTATTCCCTTAAAATATGTGAACTTGGATAATGCGAACTCTGAGTTGAAATACGAACTTCAATATGCGAACTCTAAGCCGAAAAAAAAGCATAGAAAAAGATTCTTGATTGAGAAATTGTAGAAAAATATCTTGGCCGAGAGATTAAATATATACAACTCTTGGCCAAGCAATAGTGGAAACCTGTCAAAATTGACCACTTAATGTGTCGGGCCCTAAAGATTCTCAGGGTATTATGTGACAAAACTCTCGGCAGAGAAATGTTTTAAATTTGGACAAGAGTTTAAAATAACTTTCAGCCCATAGTTTTAATTAAATATGGGTTAATTTTAGAGGAGGAATAACTCTCTCCTGAGATATTTTATAATTCTCGACTCACACATTTTCTCGGCCAAGAGTTTTTGGTCAACAATTCCAGCACCATTTCTGCAATATTCAAAAATGTGCCACTTTAACAAGGTGGAAACATTGCAAAACATGAGAGTTACATCTCAAATTTTATACGAGTAGATTCATGATTCAATCTACTTTCTCATAATATACAAAAAAAATGAATTTCGTTTAGGATTTTTATTTTTTACTATTTTTTTTCTAAACTTTATCATTAAAAATTTAGTGACTTACAAATTAGTAACAATGAAAATTCAATATCATCACAATGATGAAGCCAAAAATATATAAAATCTCACAAGGATGTTCCTTACAGTTTCCTCTTCAAAAGGGTGGTTTTAGCTTGTTTGATAAGAGTCACATTTGAAAGAAAATGCGAAGACAAAAACATGTGTCAATAAGGCACAATTTTTTGTACATATGTTATTCCATAAATAATAAAAATTTGTGTATAAGTCTGAAAATCCTCAAACAAGTGCAATATGTGTAGATTATGAGTATAGATTTTATTTCCCTAATAAATAATTATCTCTAAGAAAAATGTGGCTCACACAGGTTGTTATTCATACTTATAATTTTAAAGTATATGTCATTGGTGGACGTCAAATTTGCCCCATTATATGTCAATAAATTAAAAAGCATATGAGTACGTGGCTAATTCAATTCTCTAAAAATTGTGTATTTACTTCAAGCTTAAATTCCTAAGGGAGATATGGGTTTGAAGTTGAAAAACATAAAATTTTGCATTTTGTTTTTTCGAAAATACAAGTAAAAGTGTTTCCCAACATCATGTTTTCACGCAACTTTAAAACAAACCAAATAGTTTCTTACTTTTTTTCTTCCTAAAATAAGATTTAAACCAAAATTGATATTAGTGAACATTCAAAATCAATATTTATATACATAAACTTAAAATTTTAAATAGTTGCTATTGAAATGAAAGTTTAAGATTAATATAAATTAAATTTATATATTATTATTTTATATAGTTATGATATTTTTAAATATAATTATATTATTGTAAAAATAAAGTTAGATATTTCAAAATTATTTGTGAATAGTTTTTAAATACTAGGTTTTCATTTCTATTTAAGTTAAATATTTAAAAAAAATCAGAAACCTTTAAATAAGAAGTAACTCTATGCGAGACAAAAAAACCAAATGCTATACCTTGTTTTATATTTGCTTTAAATTTACATACATTTCTTCTTAACCTAGTAAATTCACATAAATGATAGTAAAAATTGGTATATAATAAATAATATAATGATAAACAATAAACAAAAATAAAAATAAAGAAGAGATTGGGTGTTTATGATAATCTATGTATTATCGTGGTTTCTAAATGTTATTAAGGAATGTAAATGCTATTTTGACTAGAATGAATGAATAAATAAGGTGATTTTGGGTAAATTCATTGGTTGTAGTAAATTCACATAAATGATAGTAAAAATTGGTATATAATAAATAATATAATGATAAACGATAACCAAAAATAAAAATAAAGAAGATACTGGGTATTTATGATAATCTATGTATTATCCTCATTTATAAATGTTATTAAGGAATGTAAATGCTATTTTTACTAGAATGAATGAATAAATAAGGTGATTTTGGGTAAATTCATTGGCTGTGCACTTTAAAAGGAAATAACCTAATTAACTGCGAGACTTCTCTACCCTTAGACACAAGGGTTCACTGCTCAAACACAATGCTATGAAGTCTGGGGCCGCAATGCCCTAGGTTCAAAACTAGCTAGTTGTGGGAGAAACTCCTCTGAATGTACTAGTGAAGTTCCAAAAATAGGAAGGGCAGCTAGGGAGAGTTTGAGCCTTCAATGAAATGGCGAACTCTAAGCAATACAAGGGAAAAAACCTTTTTAAACCCACCAAAAAACCCTTCCTAATCCCTGCGTGGCGTATAAATAGAAATTCACAGGTTAAAATCAATCAAGAGCGAGGTTCATGATTCTGTTGCCAAAGCATAGCACATCGGGTGACCATACATAACGTATTGCGAGGACATCTCCGACATGGCGAATTAGCAAAAACCCAACATAGCCGAAACCATTGGATTAAGACCAAACAATGCGCTCGCTTTCCCTTTACGACTTGGCAGTCAAAGAAATATCGAAAAGGAATACATGGACGACAACCGTTGTAGTAGATCCAAAACTTAAACGCATCCGCTAAAGCAGACCAGATGAGGATCGGGTCACCAATGAGGAAACTTCTCCATTGTTGCAGCAGCAAAAAAGAAAGACATCCGCCGTGGCAGGTCTAAAAAATCAAAACAAGTTCCAATAATAAGCTTGCAAGATTTCTCTCCATTATGGAAAAGAAGTAAGGAATCACCCGACAAGGCGGGGCCGAAAGGCCAAAAGAATTTCTGATTCTTAACACATTCTTCCACCCACCATTGCGGCTTGAAACCATGGAAGCTTTCAAAGGAGCGGACAACAACCGACCTGCTAGTGTTTTAAGAAAAACCTCCATTGTAGCGTCTTGAGGACAAGAAATCACCTGCCATTGTGGCTAGACTACCAACAAATTAAGAGAAGGGGAAAAAAAAGTTAGCCGCAATGCGGTTCAACAACTTGAAACCATGTGCCATAGAGGGATAAAAAATAATCCAAAAAAGTTTCGATATTCAAAATAAAAATCCACCCTCCATTGCAGCTTAAAATCGATAATCCATCCACTATAGCGGCTCGAAAGTCAGAAGACATGCGTCGTAGCTGGATATAAGAGTAAAAAATGTTCCCGATACTCAAAATAAAGAGTCACCCGTCATTCTGGTACAAAGCCGAAAATCCATCCATAGTAGCGGCTCTAAACATGGAAACCATCCTCTACACCGGGTCAAAAGAAAAAATTTCCCCTTGGTAAAAAACCAAAATCTTGAGACTTTGCTATGATAAAACCAAACCATAAATGTTGGATTTCAAACTCAAAGTGTCTAAGGAACAAAACTAGAAATTAAAAGGGGGTCCTAAAAAATGTAAATTTTTTT
Organism: Pseudotsuga menziesii; assembly: GCA_001517045.1. Lineage (NCBI taxonomy): Eukaryota > Viridiplantae > Streptophyta > Pinopsida > Pinales > Pinaceae > Pseudotsuga > Pseudotsuga menziesii. Next base: position 68,195 of record LPNX010398337.1, read on the forward strand.
TGGGAATAGTTGCAGCAGCAACACTCTCCAAGTGGCCCTATAAGGGATACAAGTCTCGCCACTCCACCCCTTCATAATTACAAGTTAAGTCAAGACTTTCCATAAACAAGTAAACAAAACTTTTATCGAGTAAGAAAGTTTAAACTGAACACACATACACGCACATGCATGATAAGAAATAACCAACGAACAATGTAATCATCTAAATCACACCAAGTAACTTAAACACATAATATAGAATCACATTAACAACCACATCGAGAAAACATCTATAAAGAGTAACAGAAAATTACTACATTTCGGTTTCACAAACAAAGTTCGACACATTCCGCAGAAGTTAAGTTAATGTCCAGTTCATGTAGTAACTAACTAGCCTAATAAAAGAAAAAATATTTTCAAACTTTGGGGACATTATAGGATCTACCAAAATAGGGTTACAGGATAAACTTTGGAGAAAGTCCTGAAAATGACCAAGTGTTGGAAAACTGGCTTAGGTGGCCTTGGGAAAATACATGTCGCACCTAATGGGTTAATGATAAAAATCATATAAAACTACGATGATATATATTTTCAACAAGGATATCTCTCCATAGTCTTAGATTTCACAGAAGTTGTTTGATGACAAAATTAACAGCCTACCAAAACAGAGGTTGAAGTTGTTTTTACACCAAAGTAGCAAATCTTCCTAAGTGGCCTCAGGGAAATGCCTACAATAGCTTGTGTGTTAAGTAGAATTCCTAACCATATGGTCATCTTGTAGATGGGTGTTTTTTATACTTGACAATGTCTTCACATTGACTTGAATGTTCTTGAGGAAGAAGTTATGGCTCTGCCAAAACAGTGTTTTAGTTGGGAGTTTTGCACCAAGTTTAGTAACATGAGTACCTGAGGAAAATGAAGATGATTCTGGAGGTGAAAAAAGTTTTTTTGTGCTTAGTGAGGTGTCCTACATCCTATGGTATCATTGTTTCATGGTTTTGGTGAAATACAAAATCCACCTTATAGTTTGGACAAATTATCTAGGTATAGAATTAATGGTAAAAATCACTAAGTCACCTCAATAAAATGCTCGCCATATCTTGTGGTTGATATATTAAATCATTTTGAAAGTATGGATCTCTATTATGTTTGTTGGTGCATCCAACCATGCTCTCATATGGTCCAAAGAGTATCTGAGGAGACGTATATGGATATTCCAAAAGTGTTTCTGAGCCATATTTGCACTACTTTAGTATAATGCTCATCGAGGAGAGAGAAATAGGTTTCAAGGGGTTAAATTGTCTTGGATAGAATCCTCTACTTGGTCCATACCTAGTGGATTTCTCACATTCCAAATTTGATGAGAAAATAAGAACACCTCGGTGACCTAGGGTTTGAAGAAATTTTTCTATGCCCATATAAAGAAAATACCTTATAAGAAAAAATGTCCTTATGCCCTTATAAAGAAAATACTTTATAAATTAAAATGTTCTTATACCTTATAAAATATATAAAATACATTGTTAAGAAAAATTTCTTTGTGGCCTTATGAAATGTCCTTATGTTTTTATTCCCTTAAAATATGTGAACTTGGATAATGCGAACTCTGAGTTGAAATACGAACTTCAATATGCGAACTCTGAGCTGAAAAAAAAGCATAGAAAAAGATTCTTGATTGAGAAATTGTAGAAAAATATCTCGGACGAGAGATTAAATATATACAACTCTTGGCCAAGCAATAGTGGAAACCTGTAAAAATTTACCACTTAATGTGTCGGGCCCTAAATATTCTCAGGGTATTATGTGACAAAACTGTCAGCAGAGAAATGTTTTAACTTTGGACGAGAGTTTAAAATAACTTTCGGCCCATAGTTTTAATTAAATATGGGTTAATTTTAGAGGAGGAATAACTCTCTCCTGAGATATTTTAAATTTCTCAACTCACACATTTTCTCGGCCAAGAGTTTTTGGTCAACAATTCCAGCACCATTTCTGCAATATTCAGAAATGTGCCACTTTAACAAGGTGGAAACATTGCAAAACATGAGAGTTACGTCTCAAATTTTATACGAGTAGATTCATGATTCAATCTACTTTCTCATAATATACAAAAAAAAATGAATTTCATTTAGGATTTTTATTTTTTACTATTTTTTTTTCTAAACTTTATCATTAAAAATTTAGTGACTTACAAATTAGTAACAATGAAAATTCAATATCATCACAATGACGAAGCCAAAAATATATCAAATCTCACAAGGATGTTCCTTACAGTTTCCTCTTCAAAAGGGTGGTTTTAGCTTGTTCGATAAGAGTCACATTTGAAAGAAAATGCGAAGACAAAAACATGTGTCAATAAGGCACAATTTTTTGTACATATGTTATTCGATAAATAATAAAAATTTGTGTATAAGTCTGAAAATCCTCAAACAAGTGCAATATGTGTATATTATGAGTATAGATCTTATTTCCCTAATAAATAATTATCTCTAAGAAAAATGTGGCTCACACAGGTTGTTATTCATACTTATAATTTTAAAGTATATATCATTGGTGGATGTCAAATTTGCCCCGTTTCAATAAATTAAAATGAATATGAGTACGTGGCTAATTCAATTCTCTAAAAATTGTGTATTTACTTCAAGTTTAAATTCCTAAGGGAGATATGGGTTTGAAGTTGAAAAACATAAAATTTTGCATTTTGTTTTGTCGAAAATACAAGTAAAAGTGTTTCCCAACATCATGTTTTCACGCAACTTTAAAACAAACCAAATAGTTTCTTACTTTTTTTCTTCCTAAAATAAGATTTAAACCAAAATTGATATTAGTGAACATTCAAAATCAATATTTATATACATAAACTTAAAATTTTAAATAGTTGTTATTGAAATGAAAGTTTAAGATTAATATAAATTAAATTTATATATTATTATTTTATATAGTTATAATATTTTTAAATATAATTATATTATTGTAAAAATAAAGTTAGATATTTCAAAATTATTTGTGAATAGTTTTTAAATACTAGATTTTCATTTCTATTTAAGTTAAATATTTAAAAAAAAACAGAAACCTTTAAATAAGAAGTAACTCTATGCGAGACAAAAAAACCAAATGCTATACCTTGTTTTATATTTGCTTTAAATTTACATACATTTCTTCTTAACCTAGTAAATTCACATAAATGATAGTAAAAATTGGTATATAATAAATAATATAATGATAAACAATAAACAAAAATAAAAATAAAGAAGAGATTGGGTGTTTATGATAATCTATGTATTATCGTGGTTTATAAATGTTATTAAGGAATGTAAATGCTATTTTGACTAGAATGAATGAATAAATAAGGTGATTTTGGGTAAATTCATTGGTTGTAGTAAATTCACGTAAATGATAGTAAAAATTGGTATATAATAAATAATATAATGATAAACGATAACCAAAAATAAAAATAAAGAAGAGACTGGGTATTTATGATAATCTATGTATTATCCTCATTTATAAATGTTATTAAGGAATGTAAATGCTATTTTTACTAGAATGAATGAATAAATAAGGTGATTTTGGGTAAATTCGTTGGCTGTACACTTTAAAAGGAAATAACCTAATTAACTGCGAGACTTCTCTACCCTTAGACACAAGGTTCACTGCTCAAACACAATGCTATGAAGTCCGGGGCCGCAATGCCCTAGGTTCAAAACTAGCTGGTTGTGGGAGAAACTCCTCTGAATGGACTAGTGAAGTTCTAAAAATAGGAAGGATAGCTAGGGAGAGTTTGAGTCTTAAATGAAATGGCGAACTCTAAGCAATACAAGGGAAAAAACCTTTTTAAACCCACACAAAAAACCCTTCATAATCCCTGCGTGGCGTATAAATAGAAATTCACATGTTAAAATCAATCAAGAGCGAGGTTCATGCTTCGGGTGCCAAAGCATAGCGCATCGGGTGACCATAGATAACGTATTGCGAGGACATCTCCGACATGGCGAATTAGCAAAAACCCAACATAGCCGAAACCATTGGATTAAGACCAAACAATGCGCTCACTTTCCCTTTGCGACTCGGCAGTCAAAGCAATATCGAAAAGGAATACATGGATGACAACCATTGTAGTAGATCCAAAACTTAAACGCATCCACTAAAGCAGACCAGATGAGGATCGGGTCACCAATGAGGAAACTTCTCCATCGTTGCGGCAGCAAAAAAGAAAGACATCCGCCGTGGCCGGTCTAAAAAATAAAAACAAGTTCCAATAATAAGCTTGCAAGATTTCTCTCCATTATGGAAAAGAAGTAAGGAATCACCCAACAAGGTGGGGCCGGAAGAACGAAAGAATTTCTGATTCTTAACACATTCTTCCACCCACCATTGAGGCTTGAAACCATGGAAGATTTCGAAGGAGCGGACAACAACCGACCTGCTAGTGTTTTAAGAAAAACCTCCATTGTAGCATCTTGAGGACAAGAAATCACCTGCCATTGTGGCTAGACTACCAACAAATTAAGAGAAGGGGAAAAAGAAGTTAGCCGCAATGCGGTTCAACAACTTGAAACCATGTGCCATAGAGGGATAAAAAATAATCCAAAAAAGTTTCGATATTCAAAATAAAAATCCACCCTCCATTGCAGCTTAAAATCGATAATCCATCCACTGTAGCGGCTCGAAAGTCAGAAGACATGCGTCGTAGCTGGATATAAGAGTAAAAAATGTTCCCGACACCCAAAATAAAGAGTCACCCGTCATTGTGGTACAAAGCTGGAAATCCATCCATAGTAGCGGCTCTAAACATGGAAACCACCCTCTATAGCGGGTCAAAAGAAAAAATTTCCCCTTGGTAAAAAACCAAAATCTTGAGACTTTGCTATGATAAAACCAAACCATAAATGTTGGATTTCAAACTCAAAGTGCCTAAGGAACAAAACTAGAAATTAAAAGGGGGTCCTAAAAAATGTAAATTTTTTTTGGGAATAGTTGCAGCAGCAACACTCTCCAAGTGGCCCTATAAGGGATACAAGTCTCGCCACTCCACCCCTTCATAATTACAAGTTAAGTCAAGACTTTCCATAAACAAGTAAACAAAACTTTTATCGAGTAAGAAAGTTTAAACTGAACACACATACACGCACATGCATGATAAGAAATAACCAACGAACAATGTAATCATCTAAATCACACCAAGTAACTTAAATACATAATATAGAATCACATTAACAACCACATCGGGAAAACATCTATAAAGAGTAACAGAAAATTACTACATTTCGGTTTCACAAACAAAGTTCGACACATTCCGCAGAAGTTAAGTTAATTTCCAGTTCATGTAGTAACTAACTAGCCTAATAAAAGAAAAAATATTTTCAAACTTTGGGGACATTACAGGATCTGCCAAAATAGGGTTACAGGATAAACTTTGGAGAAAGTCTTGAAAATGACCAAGTGTTGAAAAACTCGCTTAGGTGGCCTTGGGAAAATACACGCCATACCTCATGGGTGAATGATAAAAATCATATGAAACTACAATGATCTAGAGTTTCAACAAGGATATATCTCCATAGTCTTATATTTCATAGAAGTTGTTAGATGACAAAATTAACAGCCTACCAAAACAAAGGTTCAAGTTGTTTTTACACCAAAGTAGCAAATTTTCCTAACTGGCCTCACAGAAATGCCCACAATAGCTTGTGGGTTAAATAGAATTCCTAACCATATGGACATCTTGTAGATGCGTTCTTTTTCTACCTGACAATGTCTTCACATTGACTTGAAAGTTCCTCGGGAAGAAGCTATGGCTCTACCAAAACAGTGTTTTAGTTGGCAATTTTGCACCAAGTTCAGTAACATGTGTGCCTACGAAAAATGAAGATGATTCTTGAGGTCAAACAAGTTTTGTTGTGATTAGTGAGGTGTCCTACATCCTATGGTATCATTGTTTCATGGTTTTGGTGAAATAAAAATTCCACCTTAGAGTTTGGACAAATTGTCTAGGTATAGAATTAATGGTAAAAATCACTAAGTGACCTCAATAAAATGCCTACCATATCTTGTGGTTTATATATTAAATCATTTTGAGAGTATGGATCTCTATTATGTTTGTTAGTGCATCCAACCATGGTCTTAGATGGTCCAAAGAGTATCTCAGGAGAAAGATATGGATATGCCAAAAGTGTTTCCAAGCCGTATTTGCACTGCTTCAATATAATTCCCGTTGAGGAGAGAGAAACATGTTTGAAGGGGTTAAATTGTCTTGGATAGAATCCTCTATTTGTTCCATAAGTAGTGGATGTATCACATTCCAAATTTGATGAGAAAATAAGAACACCTTGGTGACCTAGGGTTTGAAGAAATTTCTCTATGCCCATATAAAGAAAATACCTTATAAGAAAAAATGTCCTTATGCCCTTATAAAGAAAATACTTTATAAATAAAAATGTTCCTATACCTTATAAAATATATAAAAAACATTGTTAAGAAAAATGTTTTTGTGGCCTTATGAAATGTCCTTATGTTTTTATTCCCTTAAAATATGTGAACTTGGATAATGCGAACTCTTAGTTGAAATATGAAAGTGAATGGCGAACTCTCAGCTAAAAAAGATTCTTGATTGAGAAATTCTAGAAAAATATCTCAGCCGAGAGATTATATATACAACTCTCAGCCAAGCAATAGTGGAACCCCGTCAAAATCATGACCATTTAATGTGTTAGGCCCTAAAAGATTCTCAAGATATTATGTGACAAAAATCTCAGCCAAGAAATGTTTTAAAATTTTTGGACGAGGGTTTAAAATAACTTTCACTGCATAGTTTTAATTAAATATGGGTTAATTTTAGAGCAAGAATAACTCTTGCGTGAGATATTTTAAATTTCTCGACTCAGACATTTTCTCTGCCAAGAGTTTCTGGTCAACAATTCCAACACCATTTCTGCAATATTCAGAAATGTGCCACTTTAACAAGGTGGAAACATTGCAAAACATGAGAATTACGTGTCAAAATTTATACGAGTAGATTCATCATTCAATCTAATTTCTCATAATATAAAACAAATGAATTTCATTTAGGATTTTTATTTTTTACTATTTTTTTTCTAAACTTTATCATTAAAAGATTTAGTGACTTAAAAATTAGTAACAATGAAAATTCAATATCACTACAATGACGAAGCCAAAAAAATATAAAATCTCACAAGGATGTTCCTTATAGTTTCCTCTTCAAAATTGTTGTTTTAGCTTGTTTGATAAGAGTCACATTTGAAATAAAATGGGAAGACAAAAACATGTGTCAATAAGGAACAATTTTTTGTACATATGTTATTTCAATAAATAATAAAAATTAGTGTATAAGTCTGAAAATCCTCAAACAAGTGCAATATGTGTAGATTATGAGTATAGATTTTATTTCCCTAATGAATCATTATCTCTAAGAAAAATGTGGCTCACACATGTCACTATTATTCATACTTAGAATTTTAAAGTATATTTCGTTGGTGGATGTTAAATTTGCCCCACTATATGTTTATAAATTAAAAAAATATGAGTACCTCGCTAATTCAATTCTCTAAAACTTGTGTATTTACTTCAAGTTTAAATTCCTAAGGGAGATATGGGTTTGAAGTTGAAAAACATAAAATTTTGCATTTTGTTTTGTGAAAAAAACAAGTAAAAGTGTTTCCCAACATCATGTTTGCACCCAACTTTAAAACAAACCAAATAGTTTCTTATTTTGTTCTTCTTAAAAGAAGATTTAAAACAAAATCGATATTACAAACATTCAATATATATATATATATATATATATATATAGACACACACACACACACACACACACACATGAACTTAAAATTTTAAATAAATATTTAATTTATAATAGCTATTATTGAAATGAAAGTTCAACATTAATATAAATTAAATTTATATATTAATATTTTTATATAATTATAACATTTTTAAATATAATTATATTATTGTAAAAATAAAGTTAGATATTTTTAAATTATTTGTTAATAGTTTTTAAATACTAGATTTTCATTTCTATATAAGTTAAATATCTTTAAAAAAATCAGAAACCTTTAAATAAGAAGTAACTACATGCGAGACACAAAAACCAAATGCTATACCTTGTTTTATATTTGCTTTAAATTTACATACCTTTCTTCTTAACCTAGTAAATTCACATATCAAAAATTGGTATATAATAAATAATATAATGATAAACCATAAACAAAAATAAATAAATAAAAACAGACTTGGTATTTATGATAATGTATTATCCTTTTAAATGTTATTAAGGAATGTAAATGTTATTTTTACTAGAATGAATGAATAAATAAATAAAGTGATTTTGGGTAAATTCATGGTTGTAGTTTGGATGTTGAGAGGAATGATTATTACTTTTTATTCAAGTTCATTTTTTATAAATGACATGTTTACTTTTATTGAGATAGCATCTAATGAATGAATAAGTTATATAATTTAGCCATACCTTAATTGACCATAATCCATAATAAAGAAAAGACTAATCCTCCATTCTCCTAGAGAATGGCAGTTGCCCTTACATTCGACTGCTCGTCGGAATGGCCAACACTCACATCTGACATGGAAGGAACTTAATCCTTTAGCCATGAATAGAATGGTTCAGCCCTTACATCTGATCAAGTGGGAACACATCCCTCTATCACATCAGAATGGCTACTCAGTTCTTACACTGAGTGTTCCTGGTAACTGACCAGGTGCCTCCATTCCTAGAATGGCAATTGCTCTTACATCTGTCCTGCTCGACATAATGGCCAACACTCATATCTGACATGGAAGGGAGCAACCCTACCACCATGTCAGAATGGATCAACCCTTATATCTGACCTACTCGTCAGAATGGCTATGGATCTCAGCACTCATATCTGACATGGACGGAACCAATCCTCTCACCATGACAGAATGGCTCAGCCCTTACATCTGACCATGGAAGGAACCAATCCTCTCACCATGTCAAAATGGCTATGGGTCTCATCACTTTCTCTGGGAGGAAGCCTCGATTTGGAGAACACCAATTCTCTTTCTGAAGTACTCGAACTTCATCTTATCCAATGGATTCATCAATACATCAGCTATATGTTCCTCCGTCGCAACATACATGAGCTTCACTACTCCTCTCTGCACCATATCCCTGATATAGTGATACTTGATCTCGATATGCTTCGACCTGTCATGAAACACTAGATTCTCTGACAACTTCACGCAACTTTGATTGTCACAAGTAGCATCTAACTGGAGATCAAATATATCAGACAGTAGCTTCCACAGCCATACTGCCTCACAACTAGCTGAACAAGCTGTGACATACTCTGCTTCAGCTATACTCAGTGCCACACAGGATTTCTTCCTGCTAAACCAAGAGATCACACCTGATCCCATACTGAAGCAACATCTCGAAGTACTCTTCCTATCGATGGCACTGCCTGCCCAATCTGAATCAACATAACCCTCCAGGTTAATCTTCTGATTCACATCGTACTTGAGCCCATAATCAATTGTACCCTTCAGGTACCTCACAATGTGCTTTGCAGCAATCAAGTGAACACTTCTTGGATCTGTCAAGTACAGGATCAAGCTATTCATAGCAAAGCAAATGTCTGGTCTCGTGTTTGTCAGGTACATCAATGACCCAAACATATTATGATACATCGTAGCATCAACCAACTCTGACGAAGCATCAATTAATAGCTTCAGGTTCGATGCCATAGGTGTGGTCATACAGTCCATCATCCTGAATCTCTTCAGGATCTCTACTGCATACTTCCCTTGTCCAAGGAAGATCCCATCTGTACTCTGCCACACCTCCATGACTAGAACAATAGTGCGTCGACACATAAGAGGAGCATCACTGGTCTTCTGTCTTCAACCTTGAAGCAAAGGTTGAAATCCACTTTACTCTCAGTAAATCCTAGAATCATCAGTAATCTTCCCATCCTTTCGTACCATGTCAAACCTAAAAATCTTCTGCAATCACTCCCTCTGAAGCGGAGCATCATACTCCCTCTGTCTTTCGTACTCTATGCATTGAATCATTCTGTACTAGAGTGACAAGTAGTATCCATCTAGGATCACTGGATACTAAGATCCTCTATCTTGAACTTATTCAAAAGTTCATGTTGCACCCATCTGTGAGCTTGTCATCCTCTATCAACCTTGTAGCAAAGGTTAAGATATTCATCAAGCTCATCATGTATGTGTTATCCCATGGGTGTCTTCTGAACTTGTACAAGGCCTTCTTTCATTTCCACACATGATTATGCATGTCATGTGACTTCACTTCTATTAGCTGTAAATGTTTCTTTGTAGACTATGCCTTCTTTTCATGAGAAGCCTCATGCTACGAATCTTGCTTTGTATCCCATGATGTTTCCATCTACTGCATGATGGAACTATAAACTTCTCTTCAGGTCTCGATACTACTCCTAGACATCATTCTTCTTGAACTGATCTTCCCTTTCTTCTTGGTGGCTGGAAGGTTCTGCATCAATGATGTCACTACACTC
>LPNX010398337.1:78719-96892 GCA_001517045.1 Pseudotsuga menziesii
TGGATGAGAAGTTCCTCAAGAGTTGAGTTCTTCATATTCCTCATTGATTGAGGGATCTTCTTTGGATGGCGATATCTTGATCTTCAATTGCACCCCTCTTCTCTTATCTTCTTATGATTCAAGCTTCTTCTTCTTCCCAAAGTTTGCTGAAAGTAATCACTTCCTTCTGGAACACATTCCTTGAATGAATTCCACGATCCTAGGAGGCCATTCAAGGTGGCCATCATCACTTCTGCATTCTTCACTTTTTCTTTTACTGCATCAAGTTGTTCTTGATTTGAGAGACTCTTATGACTAAATGGTATCTGCATTCTAGATCTTCACATTCCTCAACTTGATTCTTTAGGTCATATTCTGATTTTTGTTCTTCCCTTCAAATAGCTTGAAATTCTATTCTTCCATTCTGCAACCCCATTCTGTTGTGGATTATAAGGAGTTGACAACTCCCTCTTAATCCCTGCTTCTTTGCATAGCTCTTTGAATTCATTCAAAGTGAATTCTCCACCATTATTTGATCGAATGGTCTTGATCTTATTTTCAGTGTGGTTCTTGATCAAGGCTTTGAATTCCTTGAACTTGCTGAACACTTCATCTTTGTTTTTCATAAAGTAAATCCATGTCTTTCTAGAAAAATCATCAATAAAAAAAACATAGTATGCATACCCACTTAGTGAGTTTGATGACATTGGACTGCATACATCGGAGTGGATGATTTCTAGAATGCCTTTGGCTTTGATTTTGCTGCTAGGAAATGTCTTCTTTGTATTCTTCCCTTTCGCACATCCTTTGCAAACTCCATCATGCTTTGTTTGGAATGCAATAGGTAGTGCTCTGTAGTGCACATGTGCAAGCCTTCTATGCTAAATCTCATTTGGCTCTACCGTATCATGGATCAAGGGTTGTTCTGGATGACCCTTCAATTTGTACAAGCCTCCTTCTTGTTCTCCAATCACTACCACATCATCAATTTTCTTTCCTTTTGGCCACATGATGACTTGACCATCGATGAATGCAACCCACATTCCTTTTGCATCCAAGGCTGAAATGGATAGAAGATTCTTCTTAAGTCCTGGAACAAACAATAATTCTTTCATTGTTAGAGACTTACCAGAGTCTAGCTTGTATGAATATTCCCCACTACCTTTTATTGGATATTGGTAGTCATCTCCTAGTTTCACCTTGTGAGGTGATTTATGTCTGACATTCTTACAAAAGATTCCTTGAATCCCGTCATATGTTTGGAAGCCCCACTGTCTATAAGCCAATCATAATTTCCATGAGTAATGTTACCTGTGAGAGCTGATATCAGAACATATTCATCCTCGCTTGAAGAATCTTCACTTTCATATATGGATATATTTCTGGATGGTTCATCATCCTCTACAGCATGAGCATGATGTCTTCTTTGGCCTCGTCTCCCTCTGAAACTGGAACCTCTATACTCATGTAGGTGTCCAATCAAGTTTCTTCAGAGAGATCAAATACTTCTATGCTTGGAATTTTTCAACTTCACCAAGCTTATCATCAAGCTATTGTGATAGATCATATTGAAATGAGAACCTCAAATGGAAATACAAAATATTAGATCTTACCGATTTGAGGTGTCCATCCTTGTCCCGGAGTTCGTTGATCTAAGGTTTGTCGCAGAAACCCTAATTTTCAAAAATTGGAAACTTTCAGATCTAATTGGACAAACAGATATATCTCTTCAAATGGAGCTGTCCAATGTACTCCTTTTCTGAAAACAGTGGAGGGAAGCTCCCAAAACAGAAAGCCCTAATTTATTGATTTCTTCTGCAGAAATTCTTGTTACTGTTTCTGTGATATATCTGAAATTACTGATCCTATGTGTATGAAATTTCTCACTGAGGTAACCTCACATGTCCTTGATCCAAAACCATAGGTTTCATCAGAATTTGTTTCACCATTTGGTATTTATGATCCTTTTCCCAAGGTGACCTATTACAGGACTGTTCAGAACAGTGAAGTTGTATGGCATGCCACGTGTCACTAGTTCATCTTCTGAGTCTGATATTTGGACCACCAAAATTAAATTCTGTTCCATTTTTGGAACATCTTTAGGAATTCCATTTGGACCTCTTTAGCTCAAGATATTGCAGATCTCCCCAGATGTCCTGTTCAGGGATGAATTCTGGAAGAGGCTGGAACCATAATGTGGAGAGATCATATCTCCTGGAGTAAAGTGAATATGAGTTTGATTTTTGGACATAGGCTTCATCAGGATTTTATATTCGGCCCCTACAATTTTCAACTTCTGAGACTTCATCAATCTCATAATATAGCGACTGTACCAAACCTTAGCAGTTTTAGTATTTAGGGTTTCTCCTAGCTCAAGGTCAAACTAGGGTTTGACTTTCCTGGAGTTTTACCCAACCAAATTTCTTGATCCAGGTCTCTAGCTTCGGTTTTGATGAGGAGAATAACCCTATGTGGGTATCACTCAAAAATTCATCTTCTGTAGAAAGCCCTAATTTTCTCATCGAAGACTGAAAATGCTCGGAATCAAATTTCGTTTCGACAGAAAGATGCACCCTTCAATGGGGAATCATCTTAGCATACTTTTGCTGAAAATCTATGGAGGAATATCCAAAAAATAGGAAGCCCTAGTTCTTGTAGCTACACAATGTCTTCTTCTCAGGTTAGCTCTGATACCATGTTAGTTTTTCATCACATTTAAGCTAGCATTATGATGTTAGGATCTTTTCACTGAGAGAATAACAAGCACAGCAATAAAACACATGGACATCATAAGAGACAAGAGACACAAAAAGTTTTCCTCAAGGAAACCATAAAGGAGAAAACCCCGCAACTTCCTCTAAGATAGAATCAACACCAAAACACTAAGAGATCTCCCAAAATAGCAGTAGTCTTCTGTCTTCTGTCTAGTCCCAAAATTTCCTTCTCCAGTAGTGCACCACACTAGGGAGAGCAAGTGATGTATTTCACTAGTGATAAATAGAGAGACTCTCACTCTCTATTTATATTCATCCGTTCACTTGAATTTCCTTTTCACACGTAGGCTCAACCTAATAATTACTACTCGAGCCTACACCTTAATTAGTGTATAATAACTCAAGTGCCCCGAAACTGTGGGGACTTACCTAATGACTTGATATGACTTGACTACATTATTAATCCTCCCAATCGAAACATTGGGGCATGAAAACATGACTCAAATACATAATAGAGACATCCTGGAATAAACATCGGGTTACAATATATAAGATACATAGAAGAATACATTCCAAACTTACATATACATCAACAAACATAAAATCATTCATAAATAAAAAATAGTTTCGATTTTTAGGAATGATATCACAGATTGTATATTGTGTTGAAAAATAAATAGTTCTTCATTCATCTTTACATAACATGCTTTGAGGCTTATGCAATACTCTCTCCCGCAAAAATTCCATCTTCTTTATTATAAAAGAAAATATTTCTTCTTACAACAATCTTGAGTAACTATGCTAGCGAAAAGTCCCTTCTCTCATCTACTTTGTCCCTACTTATACAAATTACAAAATGACTCTTGAGTTTCCCCAAGCTCTTGGGCGTCTTCGAATCTTCATTTACAAAATTTTGTCTTTTAGAGCTCTTACTAGAAAAAGGAATAAATAAAAAATGTTACATAATTATCAATATTTGAATAATACATATTTAAGTGGGTTGAGTTGGTGTCTTAATGAAAAAACTCCATGATTGAGCTTCTTCATTTGTGATTCTATATTCGGCTGGCTCTAGTACATGCATGACCATCTCATGCTTCGATAACTAGGACTCGATTTCTTTCACTTTGGTTTGTTCTATCTCTATAATTCTTCCAATAGGTGTTTGTGGACTGAACTTTGTATAATCCAGCTTCCAATAGTTTCTTCACCAACTTCTTTGATTCTTGATATCTTCTCTTCTCCTTTTTTGCAAGCTTTTGGTGCGAGCAACATCTGCAACAACATAGAAAATGCTTTAGTTTTTACATTATCAAAATATTTCACACATTCAAATGAGATAAAATATGAATGTAGCATGTTAGGAAAAACTGTTTAAGAAACAACCCAAGTACATTGTATTACCCCTTGTTGAGGACTGGAAAATCGTAGGTAACAACAGCTAGGGATTCTCCCCAATAAACGTCTCCAACTAGCTCGTCATTGTTTTGTATGGGGAATTTGTCTAGTTTACGGTTAGGCTACCATAGGTCAAGTAAAAAATTAAAGGTTTTACCGGTTACGGCCCGATCCACCATGTATATTTTTTGTTTTTAGTTCAAGTATGATATGCAAGTGCCTATCTAAAAATGCAGATGGATAGAGATAACGAGGAGCGGTCACAATGTGATGTGCAAGTTCTTACCTCTCGTCTTAACTCTCTCACATCTAAGTCACACATAGCAATAAAACTAAAACTAACTATCTAACCTATCCCTAGGGAGAAAAATTATCATTTATCAATGAGTAATGTATTTCTGTGCATGCATTAAGAAAAATCACAGATAGTTGTTACTTATTTTAGAACACATGAACATTAATAGATAAATGAACAACAAGATAGCTTATCGTTTATGAAAAGCCTCCATTACTCACAGTGGAAATTTGATAGAATAAACTAGAGTGCATTCATAACAAAAACATAGGTTCAAAGAGTTAGAACGATCTCACAGTTAATAGACATAAGCTGAAAACGAAATAGTTCACATTCAATAGATCCATAGCACAGCATTTGAAAAATTCCACCACGCTTTCTCCAATAGGAAAGTTATAATTATTTATTGCAAAAGTAAATAGTTCTTCTTACAACATACTCTCACAAATCTATCTAGGAAAAAGTCCTCATCTACATCTAACTCTCCTATACGTATACAAAAAGGAAAATTTTTTGGACTACCCCCAAATGACTCTTGGGCTTCCTCAACATTTCAATTCCCAAAACTTTGTCTTGTAGTGAGTGCTCATACACTATACAATATATTACATTTAAAACAAAAATTTAATAGAGCACTTTTATGAAGAGGGCCCCGCTTGATCATTAATGACATTTTTCAATGCCTAGGCCTCTACTACTATGCTTTCAAATTATGAGGGTTCAAGAAAACAGATGTTGATCTCATACTTTTCAACCTGATTCTTAACCATCTCTATCCTTACTGGACTCAAGCATAGCTGATCTTCAAGTAAATGGATGCTGATTTCTGCATGAGCTACTACATTCTTCAGGGTCTACTCATCTAGATCTTTGACTTTTTGGATCTTCTGCAAGAAGAATTAACCATAAATCGAGATCGGTTCCCTGTCAAAATTTCCACAAAGTAATATAAAATATACATGTTGTAATAATATTTGACGTTGATGCCCGAGAAGCAAAGGAAAATCCATCAACATAATCCATGAGAAAAATACCTACTGTCTATGTTGTCACAACCAATACATCCTTATTGTAATGTTAAACAAAGGCTCATGACCATCCCCAAATTTAAATCATAGTTAAAACAAAATACATCGTATTCACCATTACAATACATAGTCGTGAATGGGAAAGAGTGCCATTTCTATAAATGGCACGACTATAAGACAAATGAACTCTTTTAAATGACAAAACAAGATTTTAATTGTAGACAACGAAATACATAGAGTCACAGCTTTTCCAAGCTAGTGACAATAACCACGAATAAACCCCGTCCCTAAATGGCCACTTTTATACCTACTATCATTTACAAACAAAACTATGCCATCATGATTCAAATAGAGGCACCATTGCAAGCAATGGTACTGCCACATTTTCAAGACCATTATCAAAACTAAAAATGCATAGCTTCATTAACCATCAAACCTTACATTTAAGATACCATCCCAAAATACAGTACATAGTTGAGTCATGATAGTCATTCCTCGAAGGCACCAAACTCAAACATATTAAAACCCAATACTTCATACAAATCTTTAGATGCCTTAAATACAAGAGAAAATTTACATAGTCGAAACCCTTAAATATTCATTCAATCGTCATTACAAACACCGAGCTCAAGAGTCTATTAACAGCATACACACATAGAGGTACAGCTTCAAAACTTACTCGTATAGGGCTTACCCGTGAAGGGTATCTCGTTGATATATTGGTAGTCACCACAACCTATGCATTGGGAGCCCTATAACCTACAAAACAAAACCAGAGAGTGTTATAAGTATACCAATCCTCCAATTGAAACAAAAAGTAAACATTACTAAAAACCTAGGTGAAGAGTATACCTTCCCAAGGAACAGATGCGAACCAGACCTAATGCAAGGACAAAAATGAGAGAGCCGAATAGAGCATAACCACCATAGAGCCAAATAAATCATGCAACCATGATAAACCAAGCTTATTTCTTTACTTTACCCCATCCCGAGAAGAATTTAGTCTTCCACCTTATCCACCACCAATGTCAAAATATCTCCTCATTCCTATAGTTCCAAAACCCAAACACAACTTGGTGTTGACAATACCTTTTACATCGAGACCCCCATCATTATATTCATTGACATTTATAAGCTAATATTCATGGCATATGAAATATTCCATGATAGGATCCATATACATATACCTTATGAGATATAAAATTTTAACACAATATGGATAAGTCTTGTGACTTCACCCTTTAAACGTTTGGACATAAAAACATTCCAAGCATATATTTTAAATATTAAGCATAGGAATAAAGTATGAAGTCTTAGAACCACAATAATAATGACAACCAGTTAGATGTAGGTCTAAAAAAACCCAGCCATGCATAAACAATAACGCCAATAGTAGCAGTAATAAATGTTAGGATAGGACTTTGGTCCTTTTGTATTCAAAGTAAATAAATTAGCTTAGCATAGGTAGAATGTCAATGTTTAGCTGTCATAGCAATTTTTCGTCACCTAATGAACCTGCACAAAATGAAGAAGAGCTACATTAGTGAAACGTGAACTTAGTAAACCTTGTAACGTCATGTAAAAACAAGTTACCTCTCCAAGTGGCCCTATAAGGGATACAAGTCCCGCCACTCCACCCCTTGACAATTACAAGTTAATTCAAGACTTTCCATAAACAAGTAAACAAGACTTATAACCAGTAAGTAAGCTATAAACTGAACACACATACAAGCACATGCATGATAAGAAATAACCAATGAACATTGTAATCATCTAAATCAAACCAAGTAACTTAAACAAATTATATAGAATCACATTAACAACCACATCGGGAAAACATCTATAAAGGGTAAGAGAAAATTACGACATTTCGGTTTCACAAACAAAGTTCGACACATTCTGCAGAAGTTAAGTTAATGTCTATTTCAGGTATTAACTAACTCGCCTAATAAAAATAAGAAATATTTTGAAATTTTTGGGACATCATAAATGGTATCAGAGTCCAGTTTCAACACTAAGAGACCTAATGGATGTTCTAGACATTCGTTGTAGAAAATAAAGTATCATTTTAATTTTCTTAACTAACATAAATTTGTCCTGTTATTAAAAATTTGCAATTACATGATTAAAAGAATAGTTCAAATCATTAACACAGAAGAGGACAAGAATTGGAAAGGAAAGTTGAATACCCCCACCCAGGAAGAGTAACTGGCAGTGGAACTAAATTATGATATACTAAAAAGCATACAAAGTCTTCAAGTAGACTTACAGAGTTTCAAAGATGATAATGTGAATGAAAGAAAGGAACAGCAAGAAATTAATGAATCCTTACTGCAGAACATGATGAGAGGGAGGCTGTAGGGAAAACCCACTCATTCAACAAAGAAGTTGAAGAAATGATTCTATCATTAATAGGCAAGCAGCCCTAGAGAAAAAGGAAAATAAAAACATATGCCTTAACCTCCAAAAATAGATTGTCAAATTCCTTCTAGTGATGATTCTCTTTCTCCTTACAGGAAGAAACAGAGAAATGATGACAATCTCCAGGGAGATTTCAAGAGGATAAAATCCCCAAGCTATGAAGGAGAGATGAACACATGGGATAAATCTGAATAATGGATTCTAGGTATGAGCAAATATTTTTGAGTACATAACTATAAAGACCTAAGCCAAAAAGAGGCTTGGGGATTATCCTTTTATTTATTCTTGGAGGATTCCATAGTTATACTTGATAATATCAAAGAGAGTTCTTGGAGAATATTTTTTCCTAAGAGGAAAATAGAAAACTAATACAGAACCTAATATCCTAGATAGGGAAGCCTAACCTTAGGAGATCTAAGATAATTGCATGTTGGACCATCTCTAGGGGATTTGGATTGAAAACAGGAATGGTTTTGGATCATGGTTGGGAGGAACGTGGTAGTACCCAAGTTATTTGGTTATATGAACACAGGTCAGATCTGTCTATGAATTTGGTAATACTAGGTATTTAAGTGTGCATAATTTCTCATCCATTGAAATAGCTTCATCTTTCACATATGAGGTTCTTGAATTTTGCCTTGCAAACTACACAAATTTTTCTTATTAAAAGCGGATATTGAATTTCGAATGGATATTTAGTATTCTATGAGCTATAAGCTAGGCTATATTTTCTTGATTACTTCTTTCTTCACTTACACATTAAATTCATTTTTTCCTAGACCATGTATTTCTTTTATCATAGGTTGGGTTATATTTTTCTATTCAACGATGCTATTCCCATATATTTTATTCATATTTATAAATGATGCACTAAGTACTAAGTACAAGAGAAACTTTACATAGTCAAAACCCTTAAATATTCATTCAATCGTCATTAAAAACACTGAGCTCAAGGGTATATTAACAGCATACACACGTAGAGGTACAACTTCAAAACTTACTGGTATAGGGCTTACCTGTGAAGGGTATCTTGTTGATAGATTGGTAGTCACCACAACCTGTGCATTGGGAGCTCTAAAACCTACAAAACAGAACCAGAGAGTGTTATAAGTATACCAATCCTCCAGTTGAAACAACAAGTAAACATTGCTGAAAACCTAGGTGAAGAGTATACCTTCCCAAGGAACAGATGCGAACTAGACATCATGCAAGGACAAAAATGAGAGAGCCGAATAGAGCATAACCACCATAGAGCCAAATAAATCATGCAACCATGATAAACCAAGTTTATTTCTTTACTTTACCCCATCTCGAGAAGAATTTACTCCGCCACCTTATCCACCACCAATGTCAAAATATCTCCTCATTCCTAGAGTTCCAAAACCCAAACGCAACTTGGTGTTGACAATACCTTTTACATTGAGACCCCCATCATTATATTCATTGACATTTCTAAGCCAATATTCATGGCATATGAAATATTCCATGAATGGATCCATATAAATATACATTATGACATATAAACTTTGAACACCATATGGATAAGTCTTGTGACTTCATTCTTTAAACGTTTGGACATAAAAACATTCCAAGCATATTTTTTAAATATTAAGCATAGGAATAAAGTATGAAGTCTTAGAACCACAATAATAATGATAACCAGTTAGATGTAGGTCTAAAAAAACCCAACCATGCATAAACAATAATGCCAACAGTAGCAGTAATAAATGTTAGGATAGGACTTTGGTCCTTTTGTATTCAAAGTAAATAAAGTAGTTTAGCATAGGTAGAATGTCAATGTTTAGCTGTCATAGCAATTTTTCGTCACCTAATGAACCTGCACAAAATGAAGAAGAGCTACATTAGTGAAACATGAACTTAGTAAACCCTGTAACGTCATGTAAAAACAATTTACCTCTCCAAGTGGCCCTATAAGGGATACAAGTCCCGCCACTCCACCCCTTGACAATTACAAGTTAATTCAAGACTTTCCATAAACAAGTAAAGAAGACTTATAACTAGTAAGTAAGCTATAAACTAAACACACATACAAGCACATGCATGATAAGAAATAACCAATGAACACTGTAATCATCTAAAATTAGACCAAGTAACTTAAACACATTATATAGAATCACATTAACAACCACATCGGGAAAACATCTATAAAGGGTAAGAGAAAATTATGACATTTCGGTTTCACAAACAAAGCTCGACACATTCTGCAGAAGTTAAGTTAGTGTATATTTCATGTATTAACTAACTAGCCTAATAAAAAGAAAAATTATTTTGAAATTTGTGGGACATCATAAATGGTATCAGAGTCCACTTTCAACACTAAGAGACCTAATGGGTGTTCTAGACATTTGTTGCAGAAAATAAAGTATCATTTTAATTTTGTTAACTAACATAAATTTCTCCTGTTATTAAAAATTTCCAATTACATGATTAAAAGAATAGTTCAAAGCATTAACACATAAGAGGACAAGAGTTGGAAAGGAAAGTTGAATACCCCCACCTAGGAAGAGTAACTGGTAGTGGAACTAAATTCTGATGTACTAAAAACCATACAAAGTCTTCAAGTAGACTTATAGAGTTTCAAAGATGATAATGTGAATGAAAGAAAGGAACAACAAGAAACTAATGAATCCTTACTGTAGAACATGATGAGAGGGAGGATGTAGGGAAAACCCACTCATTCAACAAAGAAGTTGAAGAAATGATTCTATCATTAACAGGAAAGAATCCCTAGAGAAAAAGGAAAATAAAAACATACACCTTAACCTCCAAAAATAGATTGTCAAATTACTTCTAGTGATGATTCTCTTTCTCCTTACAGGAAGAAACAGAAAAATGATGACAATCTCCAGGGAGATTTCAGGAAGATAAAAGCCCCAAGCTATGAAGGAGAGATGAACACATGGGATAAAGATGAATAGTGGATTCTAGGTATGAGCAAATATTTTTGAGTACATAACTAATCTAGCAAGATGAAGTCCCGTCTATCAATCTATAATTTAAATGAGAAATCAACTACATGGTGGAGAGACCTAAATCATACCAAGAAATATGAGATAAGAGAAATCAGATGGAGTAATTTTTGTAAATGTTTTTAGGAGAAATACATGTCGAAAAGGTTCTTCAACAGAAAGGTGAAAGAATTTCATGGATTAAGGATGGGTTCCATGAATATGGATGCTTTCATTAACATATTTTTGGATCTGTTACATTATGTGCCTTACATAAAGGATGGGAAAGTGAAAATACAATAATTTTTAGGATGTATTCCTCCCAACTTTCAGGAGAAGATTGAATTTGACATACCTAAAACATTGGACACCACCCTAAACAAAGATATGATTTGCTATGAGCATGGACAATTGAGGAAAGAGAATATCAATCGAATCAGAGATAGGTCTAGGACCTTCTTGGACAACCGAAAACCAAGTTTCAACCTGCCACCTTAGAGAAAACAGAACAACAACTTTTCATCCAACAAGAACTTTAATCGAACTAGTACAAAACCATTTGTATGAGCAACAAATTCTAACAAAATAGCAGCAAATGAGGGAGCCAATATTTCCCCATTGCAAATCAAATGATGGAAATTCATAGGGCCCCATTATGCTTGATACTGTAACAACAAGACCAATGGAGTCTTCCACAACTTACAATAAGAAATAACAATAGAGGTCATAGCTAGAACACTGTCGATTTATGCAGCCTTCGATGGCCGACAGGAAGACCATCAAGCTACCATGGTTGAGATAGAAGGTAAGGTTTCCAACACTTCTATTTCAATATTGATTGACCCCAGTGCTTGCCGGAGATATGTATCTCCTAAGACTATTGGTGTATGTAAAATAGATAATGTTAAACATGAGAAACCCTCACTGGTGCAATTAGCCACAGGTACAAAATGAAAGGTTTCGAAAACAATTAAAAAATGTGAGGTAAACCTTAATGGTTTTCCTACTATAATAAACCTCAACATCCTACCCTTAGGATCACATGATATACTTATCGGCATAGACTGGTTCGATGTAGTATCCCAAATTTTTGACCTAACACTTATTGGCATGAACCTATTAATTATGATGTTATCTTGATGTTTTATTTTGATATATTGGGTCAAAGACCCCACTACATACGAACATGATGATTTTCTTTATATATTGGGTGTAAGCCAATTGTTGATGATATATGCCTGTTTGTGTTGGGTGTGGATCCTGAAGCACATGATTGATGATATGTTTTGTGTTGAGCGAGGAGCTCTATATCACATGAGTAATTAATGATGTGTCAAGCAAGGAGACTTGGAGCACATGAGAATTTATATTTGTGTTAAGCGTGAAGCTGTGGAGCACATGAAAAGATAAGTTGGAAGTGTTGGGAATAATCCATGGAGCCTTCCATGTTGATGTTGAGCACAAGCTCTGGAGCATTGTATCATTGGCCATTGTATCCCTAGGTGTATCATACAAGTACATCCTAGCATTAGTGTTGAGAGAAGAGCTCTGGAATTGCACTAAGTTTGTAACTCCCTATTTTTAGCATCGAGTATGGGCTCTGGTAAGAACTAGGAGTTGCTAAAAAGAATTAATGATTCCCGAGTGAAAACGACTTGAGAAAAATATTGATCTCATCAGACTTAGTTATAAGTGATTAAATGAAATTTTGAATTTCTGTATTCTCATCAAGTTGTGAAGAAATACCATGTTTTATGAGGGAATCCAACATGCAAGAATGTTTAGAGTTTCCTAGCCTAGTAAAAATAAAATATGATTCCCAAATACAAATGTTAACAAATGTTATAATATTATATATATTTTATACATGGTCTGTATAAAGAATAAATATAGTAATAATATTGATAATGTAAGAAAGAAGGAAAAGCTCCATCCATTATTATTTATTACTAAAAGATAATAAATAGTATAAATCCTACAAAAGTCTAATTCGGAACTAGTTAAAAGTTCCTAAGTTAAAGTATTAAAAATACCCAAATTAAATAAAAAAGGTTAAATCAAGAAATCAAGGATTCTTGATTTAATTGCCCCTTTGGCTGAAAAGTCTGTCTATAAAGTATGAATGCAAGGAAAGGCTTTGGGACCTGATCTATCTTTTTGGAGTCATTATTCTTCCTGCTAATTTATCAAGAGAGAGTTCTTGGAGAAAATTTACCTAAGAGAAAGAAGGAGAACTGATCTAGACCTGATATAAAAAACTAGGAAAGACTCACCTTAGAAGCTCTAAGCTACTTTCATGTTCGAACTAGCTCGGGGGGATCCATATTGAAACCAAGAATGATTCTGGGTCACGGTTGGGTGGAACATGGTAGTTCTCAAGTGGTGTAGTCTTCTAATACAGAGGTCAGATATGCCTATGAATTGTTAATGCTTTTTATTTGAGTGTGCAAGTTTCATTTATTAAGGGAGCTTCAATTTATACCTATGAGGTTCTGGACTACCTATTTCATTTTCTAGAATAATTGCTAGCTAGACTAGGAAAATATTTACATTATATTTTCTAACCCTGTGTGCGTTTCTTTCTATCTAATTCTTTTAGGCTTTACATTCTAAAGTATAAACCCTAGGTTGTAATTTACTTCCTATGCTAGATTTACCCAAGGTTTTGCTCCTTTAGCTTACCTCTTTAATTTAATTCATGTTTTCAAAATTATCAAGGGTTTGGTGTTTTTAGGTTTTACTTAGGTATTGTCCCCTACTGCTTAAATATTGTTTTCTTAAAAACTAAGAATTATACAAGATTACATCCCTAGCTGTTTATTTGCCTATTTACTCTACTGATAGATTCCATGTTGTCAGCAGAGCCATGATTAGATAAAATACTAGTTTAGATCTAAGGTAAAAAGTAAAACCTAAATTTAAATTACCATTAACTAAATATAATAACAAGAAACTAACTAGTATACTATTTATATATATAGTATCAAGTATAAAATAGAAATAAAATTCTAATCTATCAAACATTGTATTTTCCATCCAAGAATAAATTATAAACATCAAATACTAGAACTAAGATAAGAACTAGTGAAGACCTTTCCTTGGTATTCATAAATAAACATTATCATAAACCAACTAACACACCAAGTAATAAAGATCCTACAAATGGACCATGGTTTATACTATCTATACTAGCTACTCCTACGAAGTATAAACAATAATAAATATATTAACATTACGAAGTCGTGGCTTAAATAACATTTTCAAACCTATAATATTGAAATCCACATCAACAGAAATCACATATCATAATATAACCCACGGAAACAATGTAATAATAACCATAGTATCGTTACAATGTTAATTTACAAATTATATACTTAAACAAGAAATCCCAGGACCAAACGTTTCGCACACCGTAATAAGTTTTCCATCACTAAGTACACCTTCTTGTAAACAGGATAAGAGTGCATTAGTTCAAACATAACTAAGTAAGCAAGCTAGACAAGTAGAAACTTTTACCTCTCGAGAAGTTACATGGCAGAACTAGTGTCGCCACTCCACCCACTTTGGTTCCAAAATCAAAGTTAAGTTAGACATAGAAGTTGAAAGAGAATAGCACATCGAGGACTTCCCAGTTCTCATAGACATGAGGGATGTATTTCCTGCGGATATCCCATGATTACCACCGAAACGAGACTTATATTTTTCCATAGAATTGACCCCAGGATCAGTTCTAGCGTCAAAATCCCCTTACCGCATGAGTAGACCAGATTTGGTGGAACTCAAACTGTATTTGTAGGAGTTGATTGATAAGGGATATATCCGATGTAGTGTGTCCCCTTAAGGAGCACTGATACTTTTCATAAAGAAGAAGGATGGTCAAATGTGGATGTGCATCGATAACAGTCAACTTAACAAGATGACCATCAAGAACCGTCACCCACTCCCTAAGATCAATGAATTGTTCAATGTTCGATCAAGTAGGAGGAACCAAGATATTTTTGAAGATTGACCTGTGATTTGGTTACCATCAGGTACGGATTCATGATGAGGATATTCACAAAACCACCTTTCATACGAGGTATGACCATTATGAGTTTTTAGTGATGCCATTCGGGTTGACCAATGCACTCTCGAACTTTATGTTTATGATGAACACTATTTTCAGTAGATACCTGAATAAATTTATTTTGGTATTTATAGAAGGCATCCTAGTTTACTCTAAGTGTGAAGAGGAACACAAGGAACATATTTGCATAGTTCTACAGGTGTTATGGGAACACTAGCTCTACGCCAAGTTTAGTAAATGTCATTTTGACAAACCACATATGAAGTACTTGGGTCACATCATCTCTGAGAAGGGGATAACTGTGGACCCGGAGAAGATTAAAGCCATATAAAATTAGTGTACCCGTCCTATTGTCACCGACATTAGATCCTTTTTGGGCTTAGCCTATTATTATCGAAAGTTCCTTGATAACTTCTTAAGGATATAATTTCCCTTGACCGCTTTGCAAAAGAAGGAAAACTAGTTCTTAGGGATGACCAAGTGCAAGGAAAGTTTCCAAAATCCTAAACAGCTTTTGATGACTCCACCAATACTATAAATTGTGGATTCATATTGGGATTTAGTTGTTTGCATGGATGAAAGAAATGAAGTGCTCAGAGGAGTCCTCTTCCAGAACGATTACGCGATCTACTATGAATCACAGAAGTTAAAGGAACATGAATAGAAATACCCAACCCATGATATTGAGTTAGCAGCTATCATCCATGCCTTGAAAATGTGGAGGCACTACCTCATGGGAAATAAATTCATTCTAAAGAGAGACAATACAAGTCTAAAGTATTTATTTAAAAAACTGGATCTAAATTCCAGGTAAGACAAATGGCAGGATTTCCTCAGTGAGTACCATTTCGAGCTAAAGCATATAAAAGGAAAGGACAACAAAATTGTTGATACTTTGAGATGAATAGCTCAGATGATATATGAGATGACTTGAAGTCAAACCGATTCGGATTTACATGAGAGGATTAGAAGGACCAACATAGTTGACCCTTTCTCTGTGGAAATCTTCGAGAAGGTCCAAGAGGACAGGTTGTTTCAACAACAAAAAGAGTACAAGGTAGAAGAAATGGGACTGCTATGGTCCAAAGACACATTGTACATTCTAGAACAAGGGGAAATCAGGTCCAACATCCTTCGATAATTTCATTAGACATCCTACTCATAGCATCCGGGATATCAAAAGATGATATTTGCAGTAACAAAACACTTTTTTTGGCCTAAGATAAAGGCCAACATAGAATTGTTTATCACAAAATGTCGAAAATGTCAGGTAGTCAAAGCTAAGCAACAACATCCCTCAGGGTTGTTATAACCATTACCCATTCAGGAATGGAAGTGGGAGGTTATTAGTATGGATTTTATCACGGGTATACCTAAGAGTAAGAAGAAAAATGATTCTATCTTTGCAGTAGTTTACAAATTGTCAACAGTAGCACACTTCATTCCAGTGAAGTCGACCTACAAGGAAGTACACATTGTCTAAATCTTCTTAAACTATATATTTAGATTGCATAGGATACCCAAGGAAATTTTCTCGGATCGAGATACTAAATCTATTGGGAACTTTTGGAGATCCTTATTCTCTGGATTAGAGATGCAATTGAAATTTAGTACTACTTACCACCCGCTAACAAACAGGATGAAAAAATGGGTAAACCAGATTGTAGAGGATATGCTTAGGATAAATGTCATGAACAACCCCACCAAGTGGTAAGATTATATAACAATAGATACCAAACTTCCACCAAGATGAATGCCTTTGAGGTACTCTATAGACAAAAGTGTAGAACACCGATTACTTTAGATAGCCCAGTGGATCGAGTCATGTTAGGGCCTAACTTAATAAGGACTTGGAACAACTAGTTACCAATGTCAAGTTGAACCTTAAATAAGCACAAGACCACCAGAAAATTTACTTGGATAATAAAAGAAAAGATAAATATTATCAGATAGGTGACCATGTTTACTTGAAAGTAAAATCAAAATGAATCTTGTTGAGCTTGGGGAGTTGTGGTATGTTAGCACCTAGATTTTGTGGACCCTTTGAGATACTATCCAAGCGACGACCAGTGGCATATGAACTAGGTTTACTGGCTCACATAAGAGTCCATAAGTTTTTCCTGATTAAATAAATATGTTTATGATACTAAACATGTGATTTATTGGTCCTTATTACAGGTGGAACCTGAAGGAAAGTTTGCACCTAAACCCCTTCATATATTAGACAAGAGTGAGGTGAAGCTCAGGAAGTGCATCATAGTCCATTTGAAAGTGCAATGAAGGAACTTCGAGGTCGATGAGGCTACTTAGGAGAATGAATCCAGCATGATAAAGGATTACCCCTCCTTCTTTCATGATTTCATTCTAAGTCCCTAGAACACCAAGGACTATGTTTTTCTAAGAGGGGAGGGATGTAATATCCTAAATTTTGACCTAAAACTTATGGGAATAAGCCCCATTTCTTATGATGCTACTTTAATGTTTTAATTGGTATATTAGGTCTAATATCACACTACACATAAACAAGATGATTTGTTTGATATATTGGGCATAATCCAATTGCATATCTTTTGTATATGATTTCATCTATTGGGCATGGACCCTGAAGCACATAGTTGATGAGATGTTTTGTCTTGAGTGAGGATCTCTGGAGAACATGACTATTTGATGTTTGTGTTGAGAAATAAGCTCTGGAACAGATGAATTTTTATATTTGTTTTGAGCAAGAAGATTTGGAACACATGAGTTATGAAAACCTTTGTGTTGACCATAAATATTTGAAGCACATGAAATGATAAAATTAGAAGTGTTGGGAATAAGATGTGGAGCATTCCAAGTTGATGTTGAGCATAATCTCTTGAACATCGCATCATTGGCCATTTTATCCCTAGGTGTATCCTACAAAAACATATTAGCATTATTGTTGAGTGAGGAGCTCTAGAATTGCACTAAGTTTGTAAATCCCTATTTTTAGCATGGAATATGGGCTCTAGATAAGCACTAGGAGTTACTGAAAATAATTAATATGTTGAGAGAAAATGACTCTGATAAAACATTGATCTCATCTTACTTATTTTTAAGTCATTTAATGAAATTTTGAATTTATGTATCTCATCAAGTACTGAAGAAATACCATGTTATATGAGGGAATCCAAAATGCAAGGAGATTTAGACTTTTCTTAAGCTAGTTAACCTAACCCCTACGTGAAGACCTTATTAAAGGAAGTGACTAAGCTAAAAGAAAAGTTTCATAAGTTTAGGGATCATATTAGATGATACCTAAGCATAAAATGTAACAAA
>LPNX010398360.1:3570-55892 GCA_001517045.1 Pseudotsuga menziesii
ACTAGAATTCCCAGCTGAACAGGAAACACCGCTTCTGTTCCATAAACCAGCTGAAAAGGAGAAGTGACAATGGCTTGCTTAACATTGATTCTATCTGCCCACAATGCATATTTCAGCATTGAATCCCAAGACCTTTTGTTATGTTTCAGCAATTTCTTAATGCTTTGAATGACATTCTTATTGGATGATTCAGCCTGGCCATTTCCCTGAGGATAATAGGGAGTTGAATGTTTCAAAATAATGCCATTTTTTTCACAGAAGGCCACCATTGCCTTGGATTTGAATGATTTGGCATTATCAGTTATTAATCTGTGTGGACAACCAAATCTACTCAGGATATTGTCTTCAATGAACTCCATAATCACCTTATCTGTAGCATTCCTTGTAGGAATGGCTTCTACCCACTTTGTGAAGAAATCTGTGGCTGTCAAAATCCAATGATGTTGTTCGAAAGATGCTGGATTTATCTCTCCAATAAAATCCAGACCCCATTGCTGGAAAGGAGCATTAACTGCAATAGGCTTCAATGGCAAGGATAATAATTTCTGTTTACATGCAAATTTTTGACAAGGTATGCAAGCTCTTACCTGCTGGTAAACATCTGAGAAGAGGGAGGGCCAATAGTATCCAGCTCTCAAAATTTTGTAAGCTGTAGTTTTCCAATATTTATGCCCTCCACAAGCTCCTTCATGAGATTCTGAAATTACTTCCCCTATTTCAGCTTGATCCAAGCACCTTAACAAGATACCTCCTGGGTCTTTCCAAAACAATTGATCTTCCAGCAAACAATATTTAGTAGCTTTCAGTTTCAGAGATCTGGAAGCCTTCCTATCTAAGTGTTCTAGGCATTGCAAAAATAACAGGAAATAAACAATATCAGTATACCAATCTAAAGATGAATAAGAGTCCATGATTCTTTCTTTCTCCAGCATTGCTTGCTTTCCTTCAGGTACTGATTCTTCTGCCATAACATGTAATCCTAGTGCTTGACAATTTGAGTCAGCCAGCAGTTTGTCCAATCCTTGTCCTTTGACCAGCTTTGTAGGTCTGATTTCCACCTCATATTCCATAATATTGGCAATCCACTTTCCCCTCTTTCCTTCACTGTCAGGCTGGGTCAGAACATCTTTCACTGCTGCATTTGGAACAAATGAAATCACCTTTGAATGAAGAATATAAATTCTGAAAAATTTCAGAGCTTTCACCAAAGCATAGGCTTGTTTTTCCAGAATGTTGTACTTCAGTTCAGAATCCCTGAGAGTCTTACTGAAAAAGGCAATGGGCTGTTCTAGTCCTTCCTTGTTTTTCTGAAGTAAGACAGCTGCAACTGTATCTGCTGAAGCAAAAGAAAAAGTAAAGAACTCCTTGGTAAAATCAGGACTTACCAGAACAGGTGCTTCAGTCAGAGCCACCTTTATTTTTTCAAAAGATTCCTTTGCTTCAACAGTCCATTTAACCTCTTGGTCCTTCTTTAACATTGCTGTGATTTGTTTAATGGTCTCAGCAAAATTAGGAATGAACCACCGCAGAAAATTTATCTTGCCAATAGATCTGGATCATCACTAAATCTGTATTACTACTACTGGATCATCATCACTGGATCTGGATCATCACTGGTGGATCATCGTCATTGGATCTGGATCATCACTGGTGGATCATCATCACTGGATCTGGATCATCACTGGGTCATCATTACTGGTGTTATCTCTCAATTCTTCTCATCATAGGAAGTTCTGTAGAGCCAGCCCTTTTTCATGATGGTTGTAGTCATAGCCTCCACGTAGGTCTTCTTCAGCGCTTATATCTGACCCTAAGTTAGAATGGACTGCCAGCACTTACATTTGACCATGAGAGGAACACATCCAACAACCATGTCAGAAAGGCACGCCCAGCAGTCACATCTGACCATGGGAGGAACACATCCAAGAACCATGTCACAAAGGCCCAACACTCACATCCAATCATGGGAGGAACACATCCAAGAACCATACCGGAAAGCCTCAGCACTCACATCTAATCATGGGAGGAACACATCCAACAACCATATTGGAAAGGCTCAGCACTTATATTTGAGCATGGTAGGAACACATCCAAGAACCATGTCAGAAGGGATCAGCACTTATATCCAGCCATGTGGGGAACACATACCATATCCATGCTAGAAGGGATCAGCACTTATATACATCCATCTGGGGAACACATCATGCATCCATGCTAGAAGGGCTTAGCACTTATATCTAATCATGTGGGAACACATCCCACAGTCTCCTCGGAATGGCTCTCCACTTATATATGATCATGTGGGAACACATCCCACAGTCACATCAGAATGGATTTTCACTTACATTTGATCATGTGGGAACACATCCCACAGTCACATCAGAATGGCTCTGCACTTACATCTGATTATGTGGGAACACATCCCATAGTCACATCAAAATGGATCTGCACTTACATTTGATCATGTGAGGACACATCCCACAGTCACATTATAATGGCCCTGCACTTACATATGATTGTGTGGGAACACATCCCACAATCACATCAGAATGGCCCTCAGCTCCAAGATGATTATTCCTGGTAATTGACTAGGTGCCTCCATTATCCCAGAGAATGTCCTTCAGTGCTTATATTTGATCATGTGGGAACACATCCCACATTCACCTTAGAATGGCTCAACACTTACATCTGACCATGGAAGGAACCAATCCTCTCACCATGTTAGAATGGATCATGGACTCATCACTTCCCCTTAGAAGGAACCTTGATCTGTAGAACACCAAGATTATCCCTGAAGTACTCAAACTTCACTCTGACCAATGGCTTAGTCAACACATCAACTATCTATTCGTCCGTTGCAACATATTGGAGCTTCACTGCTCCTCTCTGCACCATATCCCTGATATAGTGATATTTGATATTGATATGCTTCGAATTGTCATGGAACATCAAGTTCTTAGAAAACTTCACACAAATATGGTTGTCGCAATATATAAAAGTAGCATCCAACTAGAGATCAAATGAATCGGACAATACCTTCTTCATCCATACTGCCTCACAACTAGTTGAACAAGATACTCTGCTTCAACTATACTCAATTCCATGCAAGACTGTTTCCTGCTAAACCAAGAGATCATACCTGATCCCATACTGAAGCAGCACCTTGAAGTGCTCTTTCTATCGATGGCACTGCCTACCCAATATGAATCAACATAACCTTCCTAGTTTAACCTTTTGAGCAGCCTTATACTTGAGACCATAATCAATTGTACCCTTTAGGTACCTCAGAATATGCTTTGCAGCAATCAACTGAACATGTCTCTGATCGATCAGGAACTGGCTCAAGGTGTTCATAGCAAAGAAAATATTTGGTCTCGTATTCATCAGGTACATCAAGGACCCAATCATCTAATGATACATCGTAGCATCAACCATCTCTGATGAAGCATCACTAAGAAGCTTCAGATTCGATGCCATGGGTGTGGTCATGGCCTTGCAGTCCATCATCCCAAACCTCTTCAGGATCTCTACTGCATACTTCCCTTGGCTGAGGGATATTCCATCAATATTCTGCCACACTTCCATGCCTGGACTATAGTGCATCATACCCAAGTCCTTCATTTCAAACTCAGCAGAAAACTTACTCTTTGTATCAGCAACCAACCCATCCATACCTGTTACAAATAGATCATCTACATACAACAGGAGTATCACTGGGTTCCCATATTCAACCTTGTAGTAAAGGTTAGAACCTACTTTACTTTTGGTAAAGCCCAAACTGGATAGGAAGCTATCAATTCTGCTGTACTATGTCCTAGGTTCCTATTTCAAATCGTACAGGGATTTCTTCAATTTAAATGCATGAGTCTCCCTATCATGTGTCTCAAAACCGAGTGGCTGCTCCACATACACTTCCTCTTCCACTACACCATTCAAGAAAGCAGTCTTGACATCCATCTAGTGTATCTTCCATTTCATCACTACAGCAAGAGCAAGTATTGATCTGATGGAAGTGTATCTGGTTATAGGAGCAAACGTTTCTTCATAATCTATTCCTTCTTTCTGGGAGAAGCCACAAGCCACATATATTGCTTTATATTTTTCTATGCTATCGTCTGTAGCATAATTGATCTTGTAGATCCATTTGGAAGTTACAATAGACTTCCCCTCTGGTCTAGGTACAACATCCTAGACATCATTCTTCATGATCGATTGATACTTTTTGATCATAAAATCCTTGCATTCTTTCCTTTTTGTCGCTTCTTCATATTTTGAATGTTCTTTATCAATGAAGTCACATAATAAGTCTACATAGCCAGAGCAGGACCTGGATCTTTTCCTCTCTGTGATTTTCTTCTGGAGCCCCATATCTTTTTGCATCTTGGATAACTTCCCGTACCCAAGAAGGTTTCCTCTTGTGAGGATTATTATCCTGAGGTGGATCTATAGGTTCTTGAGGTTCTTCTATTTCTCGATCTTCTTCTTGAATTTCTTCATTCGTGGTTGTGTTATGAATTCTAGGTACTTATGTTTCTTCAAGTTCTCCAGCAGGTCTCTTTCTGGATTTTTTGTAAGCTGAGTCTTTGTCAAATGTTACGTCCTTGCTAATGTCAATCTTCTTGGATCCTGGGATGTATATTCTGTAAGCCTTTGAGCTTTCAGAGTATCCCACAAATATACTCTTCCTTCCTAAAGGATCTAACTTTGTCCTCTTTTCTTTTGGAATTTGTATGTACACTGGACAACCGAATATTCTAAGATGGCTGACTTCTAGTTTCTTACCGGAAAATACTTCTTCAGGTGTCTTATTCTTGAGTACTCTGTGTGGATTACACTTCTGTACATACACCATTTTTTTGGCAACTTCTTCCCATAGATGCATGGGAAGATCTTTATCATGAATCATGGCCCTTGGAGATTCCATGATCGTTCTAGTCTTCCTTTATACAACCCCATTCTGTTGTGGATTATATGGACTGGTTAACTCCCTCTTAATCCCTGAATCTTTGCATAATGATTTGAATTCATTTGATATGAATTCTCCACCATTATCTGATTGAAAGGTTTTGATCTTGTTTTTTGTATGGTTCTTGATCAATGCTTTGAATTCCTTGAACTTGTTGAATACTTCATCTTTGTTCTTCAAGAAGTATATCCATGTCTTCCTAGAAAAATCATCAATAAAAGAAACGTAGTATACATACCTGCTTAATGAACTGGATGACATCGGACCGCATACATCGGAGTGGATGATTTCCAAGATTCCTTTTTCCTTGCTCTCACTACTTGGAAATGTCTTCTTTGTGTTCTTTCCTTTCGCACATCATTTGCAGACACCATCATGTTTTTCCTGAATTTCTGGAAGACCTTCAACAAATTTTCTTACAAGTGGCAGTGCTCTATAATGCACATGTGCAAGCCTTCTATGCCAAAGTTCATTTGGTTCTATTGAGTCATGAACCAAAGCTTGTTCTGGTTGGCCCTTTAATTTGTATAGACCTTCCTCTTGTTCCCCAATCACTACTGCATCATCAATAGTATTTTCCTTTAGCCACATGAGAACTTGGACATCTACAAATGCAACCCTCATGCCTTTTGCATCCAATGAAAATATGGAGAGGAGGTTCTTCTTAAGTCCTGGTACAAAAAAGACATCCTTCATTGTTATAGACTTTCCAAAGTCTAGCTTATAGGAGGATTCTCCACTACCTTTTATTGGATACTGGAGGTCATCTCCAAGTTTCACCTTATGGGGTGATTCATGTTCTGATAGTTTCACAAAGGATTCTTTGAATCTCATCATATGTTTGGAAGCTCCATTTTCTATAATCCAATCATTGCTTCCATGTGCGATGTTTCCCGTGAGAGCGAAAATCAAGACATATTCTTCATCACTTGAAGAATCATCACTTTCTTGCTTAATTCTCTATGTGGAAGGTTCATCATCTTCTACAGCATGAGCATGATGTCTTCTCTTGTTTCCCTTCTTCTTATGAGAGTTATTTTTGTTTCTAGGAGAATCTTTGGCAAAGTATCCTCTTTCATCACATGTATAGCATCTGAATTTAGATAAATATCTTCTAGTATTATCTTTCTAGTGGAAGTGCTTACCTTTGGGGTGAGAGTTTCTTCTGCTTTTCTTAGAGTGTATTGTAATACATTTATCTTCACTTCCCATCTTTTCTTATCGAGCTACTATCTGAGCTTCCTCTTGTGAGAATTCTTCCCACAGTCTACTGAAATTGACTAACTTCTTTTTGGCACAGATCCCTTGAATAAAGTAGTCCCATGATCTAGGGAGACCATTCAAGGTGGTCATCACAATTTCTGCATTCTCCACTTCTTCATCTACTACTTCAAGCTATTCCTTGATTTGAGAGACTCTTGAAAAGTAATACTGGATGGTTTCTCCATTCTGGATCTTTACATTATTCAATTGGTTTCTCAGAGTCATCTTCTGATTTATGTTCTTCCCTTCAAACAGTTTGGTCAGGGAATCAAACATAGCTTTAGGTGTCTTTAGGGAGGACACCTATGGTATGAGGTTATCCTTGATTGAATCAGCAATAATCCTCTTATCCATGACCAGCAGTTAAAAGTTAGCACAACCAAATGGAGGGTGCCTCAGAACATCCGATGAAGTCTACCTAAAAGGGCCCACATTCAGCTAGAACTCGACCATACTATGGTGTAGTACATGTAGGGCACCAAAACAAATGCAAAGACCCTCGACTACTATCTGACAATCGACGAGATATTTCAGGAGCTATCTTGATAGGCGAGAACAAAAGTAACAATACCAACAAAGGAAAAGGAAACAGACTTCTCCATAGAGGAACCGTTGACAAACTAGGAGAAGGAGGAGGATTACGAGCTTAACCTATACATCAGTACCTTTGTATCAAAGGATACACCGGTCGAAGGCACTGGTGGACTACAAATCATAATCAAGCCCTCGACAGCACAAAGGGAAGAGACACATGCAAAACAACAAGTAACCAATCCGGCTGAAGAAAATCTCATCCCGACTCAAGATCCAAGGGGAGAGATAGAAACTGAAAACCCAGAGTATGCTGTCACCAAAGAGAATATAACCAAATTGTCAAAGGAGATAGAAGCCTCAGAAAAAGGAAGAAAACACAGCAATAGAAACAAGGGAAAGGTAAGCGCAAGATTATTATTACAGAGTCCTCAGAAGATGAGGACGAACTAGCAGCTACGGCCCTCGACATAATAGAAGATGCCGCAATAAACAAAGTGCCGGTGGAAACCTAATTTCAGAAATTTGTCAAGGCATGGGCACAGCAAGGCCGACCAAAGAAGGAAAATAGCACACACACTTCGACCGCCAAAAATGTTTTGGATCTTGTGTCTACACCCCCACCTCTGTCTTCGACAAAAATAATAGAAGAGCTAATACCAAAACAGATTTCAGTAAGCCCACTCGAATTATGCAAGAATTCTATGTCGAAGGCTGTGAAGGAAACATTCGACCATGACAGAGACCTCCAGGCATACATTGAAAAACTTCCTGAGATATTCACCACGGTGCAAAATATCTCTACCAAAGCACCTTTCTTCGATGTCGGCGGATCCCGACTACCCGTTTCCCAACCTGGCCAAGTACCCCAGAGGCCAAAGACTATGGCAATAGTAAGCTCGACGTTCCAAAGGAACCCTGACAAAGAAGCTGAAGTTGTTGCAATTCGAACCACATATATCATCTCGACTGAACCCAAACCCCACCTACCAGCTTCTAAACCAACCGGTAATGAGGAGGGAGAAAATATGGAGGACATAAATTGAAAAATTGACCAACTGTTCTCTAACCTGGACTCACCCCTTCAGATCCACAATCCATCACCCGACCACACTTCCACCAATCCAATCACACCCGACCATTCACCAACACCATCACCACCACCCCCCAAATTAGAACCTCTAATTCAACCAGCTGCACCAAAACCACATCCACTTCTGGACCCTCTATACCCAACCAACCAGAGGCACAACCAGATGCAACAGTCATCCAACCGACTCAAACATAAATACCATCAATCACTATTTCCCATCAAACAGACAATCCATACGTGACTATTGCAGGTACACAAGGTCCCAAACAAGAAGAAACACAGAAGCACAAAAAAAAGAAGGAGAAAAGGAAGAAGGACCATCATGGATAGACAACAATGGCCCACATTAGTCAACTTGGATCGACCACTGTAGTCGACGCAACCAAGTTAAAATATGTAGAGCTAGGACAACTCTTGGAAACACTAGCAGTCGAAGCAAGGACAAGGAGCCAACATAGACGTGAGGAGCTAGACAACAAGGAAAAAGAACAAGTTGAGTTCCTTAACAAATGCAGAAGCCTAGTACAGTCTATGATACCAGGTCCGACAGAGGTCGACACCAACAAGCCACTAGAAAAGGCTTATCATCTATTTGAGAGCGTGGTGTCAGCGCTGCAGGCACAAATTCAGGACACAAAAGAGGAGCAGAAAGAAGAAACCATTTAACTATTGATGGAGTAGCACACATCCTTTGCAGAAACATACAAGGTGTTGCAAGATCACATGGAGGATTCTATCATTATAGAAGAAGTACTGCGAGAATGGCCTTCTTACTATAGGAAAGTCTATCAGCAAACCAGCAGGATCGACAAGAGATCCAAGCACTAGAGAAGAGGAAAATCATTGAAAAAGCACTCAAACGCACAATTGAAGATCAAATAGTGCTTGAAATAGCCAAACTGCAGAAGCTCGAGCGAGAAGCACATCAGTGGGTGCAACAAGCCATTCAAAACTTAGAAAAAGTAGACATCATCTGCCCGCAGATGAAAGGAATGCTAGAGACAACAAAGGAAAAGGACCAGTTTATGGGTCCCGACATGGAAAGAATAGCTGAAATTTCCATTCAAGAGAAAATGTCTTTCTTATCAAGTCTGACTACACTAACCATCAACATACAGAAAATATTGCAGAGTTGGACGAGTTTACAACATCAGCTGGCAATGACAGCTGAAGCAATTTTCGAAGTCTGTGTACAGAATAGACCGACCATCAGACTTCACAGCCCATGAAGATCAAGCACAAGAATGACTACTTAGACAGACAAGGAAATTTTGGTACCTTTCTGCTTCTTCGGGACGAAGAAACATTTTATTCGTGGGGGTGATGTTGGAGGAGCAAGTCGGTATGCTGACTTGAACGATAGCTGACTTAGTCGATTAGATGACTAGGTCGGTCAGACGACTAATGAGAGATTAGGTCAGCCACCTAAGGTTTTGTTGGTTGAGTGAACCAACAGGTAGTTATTTGTAAGTATTTCTAAATCATATATATTAGGCTGTTGAGCCAAATGAGAACTCAGTTCAGTTCTTTGTATTGTATGGACCCTTTCACTATACTATAATCTGTTATTCTACTTACTTGTTCTTGTCTCTTGTCTCTGTTATGTATGTCTGTATTAATGTGTATTATTGGTAACCCTATGTGATCTGTGAGATTACAGCACATCTAAATTTAGATAAATATCTTCTAGTATTATCTTTCTAGTGGAAGTGCTTACCTTTGGGGTGAGAGTTTCTTCTTCTTTTCTTGGAGTGTATTGTAAGAGCTTTATCTTCACTTCCCATCATTTCTTCTCAAGCTACTATTGGAGATTCTTCTTGTGAGAATTCTTCCCACAGTCTACTGAAATTGACTAGCTTCTTTTTGGCATAGATCCCTTGAATAAAGTAGTCCCATGATCTAGGGAGACCATTCAAGGTGATCATCATAATTTCTGCATTCTCCACTTCTTCATCTACTACTTCAAGCTATTCCTTGATCTGAGAGACTCTTGAAAAGTAATACTGGATGGTTTCTCCATTCTGTATCTTTACATTCTTCAATTGGTTTCTTAGATTCATCTTCCGATTTTTGTTATTCCTTTCAAACAGTTTGGTCAGGGAATCAAACATATCTTTAGGTGTCTTTATGGAGGACACCTATGGTATGAGGTTATCCTTCATTGAATCAGCAATAATCCTCTTATCCATGACCAATTTCTTCTTGTGTAAGGCCTTAGACTCATCTCCCTCTGGAACTGGAATCTCTTCATTGATGTAAGAGTCCAACTCATTTTGTTCCAAGACCAGGGAGATCCTATACTTCTAGGCTCGACTGTTATCAGCTCCCTTAATATTTTCATCAAGATAGGTATTATGAGACATCTTAAAAGAGAACCTCAAATGGAAATGCAAAATATTTAGATATTACCAGGTCAAGATGTCAGAACTGGATCTTGAGCTAAATTTCTACAAAGCTGGTTCAGGAGCATATTAGGGTTTGACTTTCCTAGAGTTCTGCCCAACCAAAAACTTTGATCTTGATCTCTAAACTTAGATTTTGAGGAGGAGATCAATCCAGGCCTAGGCTCACTCAAAAATTCCACTTCTTTGGAAATCCCAAATTTATGGTAGCAGTTTCGGGTCAAAAATTGAAAATGCTCATAATCAGATTGTGCTTCGACGGAAAGATGTGCCCTGGAGAGGAGAGTCAATCCAACCTTATTTTGCTGAAAATATCTGGAGGGAGATCCAAAAAGTAGGAAGCCCTAGTTTTCACAGCTGCACAGTGTCTTCTTCTCAGGTTAGCTCTGATACCATGTTAGATTTTTATCATTCAAGATAGCATTATCTTAGGATCTTTAATTGAGATAATAACAAGCACATCAATGAAACGCAAGAGAGACTACACACAAATATTTTCCTTGGGGAAACCATAAAGGATAGAACCCCGCAACTTCCTCAGAGATAGAATCAACACCAAAATCAAAACCCCAAAATAGTAAGATGATCTCTTGATAGCAGTAGTCTCTCTCTCTCTTGTCCCAACAAATTCTTGTCTCTCAGTTATGCGCTATAACTGAGTGTAAGTGAATGTGTGATAAATAGAGAGACTCAGTCTCTATTTATACTAATTCCCGAATTCTCTAGGTGAATCTAATAAACCTAGGGCCCCACAACTGCGAGGACTTTAACCCTTGATCAATAGGAAGGGTTACCCTATATGACTTTACAGGACTTTTTTACACTATTAAATCTCCCAATAGGAACATTGGGGCATGACATGACTCAATTACATTATAGATACTTCCTAGAATAAACATCGGGGTATAATACATAAAATATACAAGTGAATACATTCCGAAGTTACAAATACATCAACAGATTTCTTATGGGTCTCCCATCGGCATGCTGGGGTAGCCTTCAACTCTTCCTCCAAATGCAAAAGCCATTGTGGTTCTAACACCCTATCTTCAAATTCAACAAGAAACTCATATATCTCAGGAACTCCTTCCTAAATTGGTGATTTAATGGTTTCGGTCATGACATGATGTAGTGATTGCATAATAAAACCGCACTTCCATAAAGACACTTCATGCAAGCAGTTTTGTCAGTTCTCTAAAGAATCATCAGAGTTAGAGGACATAAAGGTAGCACTGCGCCAACCAAGTACCTCATCGACAGTCAGATGTATATAATCTTCTAAAATATTATAAGCATTATCCCATCCTCTAACAACTTCATC
The DNA here is from genome assembly GCA_001517045.1 of Pseudotsuga menziesii. Taxonomy (NCBI): domain Eukaryota; kingdom Viridiplantae; phylum Streptophyta; class Pinopsida; order Pinales; family Pinaceae; genus Pseudotsuga; species Pseudotsuga menziesii. Next base: position 15,147 of record LPNX010398360.1, read on the forward strand.
CTTCACTGGCTCAATATATATTCTCCCTTCATTTGCATCCATTGGATCGATGAATCTAATGTCTTGGTTCTCAAATGTCATCATGTGCTTCCTAAAATTGATCACCGCCATACTGTCATTGGTCTATCCAATCCTCAGCGGCACAGGATAGGATCCTCCACCATCAATGACTTCAATCACATCGAAGTCAGCATAATTCTTTATTCCCTCGACATCCACTACCAGGTGTGACACACACCCAATTGGTTGTACCCTGGCTTGATTAGCCAATCGCAGTTTTACTGGGGACCATCCCATTGTTGGCCTCCCCATATTCTGCCATGTCTAATTTTTCAATATATTAACATCTGAGCCCAGATATAGGCTGATTGATTCTACTTCATAGTCTCCAATATGAATGTTCATGCGCATATATTTTCCCGTCTTTTTCTTATGCATGGAATTCACTGCGGAATCCTTTCGTCCTTTAGCCAGTTGATACAATAATATTTCCATCTCGGTAAGAGCATCAGGATCTCTTTCCAGTGACAAACAAATTTCAAAGAAGCTCTGCACAGTACCATGTTGTCGCGATGGTCCTGCCTCCTGTTAGCACTCAGAATCACACCTAAGGTTGTGGAAAGATGGACCCTGAGGTAATAGTAGAACCGCTTTAGGAAAGGGAGTTGGCTTCTCCATTTCCAAAGAGGGATCTCTCACAAATATATAACAAGGCCATATATATTGTCATGGAATGGAATTCAAAGATTGGTGGTTGAAACAAGCTAAAGATGCATTGGGATATGGAGTAACAAATACCAAGGAGCACAGAGCAGTTTGCGTCGGAAATAGTTGCAAGAGCAAGGTAGTAATTCGATCATGGTCGATATGTTTTGGGTCTAGTGGAAAATGAAGAACAATTATAGTCCATCAATGTAGAGCATCACAAAGATGAATTCTACACCAACTTTGGAAGAAACATTTGGTGAATGTCTAAAAAAATGGCCAGAGCATAAGAATATGAATTATGAACCATTATACAGTATTCAAAGAAATGAAGAAAACATAACATAAAGAAATAAAAGAAAGTACATGCACGTAAGGAAAGGAAATTACAGACTATAATTGATAAATACACATGAATTCTTGCATTCAAATAACCACCATTCGGCTCTGTAACTTGTATTAAAGAAAATAAAAATTACATAAACTCAACAGTCTTATAGGTTCCAACCAACCACTTCTCCCTCTGTGGGGAGCATATTTATAGTGTTTTATGACCCCCGAGACCAACCTCAAAATGGGGCCAAAATTAGTTACAAAATTAGCAACAAACTTATAACAAAATGTAGCGTGGCATTTTCTCCATGATGTACATAAAACAGAAAGTGATGGAGGCAGCACGCTAGCTAGTCCTGGAGCAATGAGATGCCTTCAAAATCTAGGCTCACTTGATCATCTTACACATGTATATTTGGTTCCAGTCACGGCTTAGGCACATCCTCATTAGTGCATCTTGTTCTTAGCCTTAGCATAGTTCTCAATCACCTTCCACTGGCTAACAGTCAACATTTATAGCTTGATCATTTCCTCTTCTTATACACTGAGATCCAGGTTCTCCATGTAGGAAGATGTTGGCAATTTTTTGCACACAATTCTGAACTCAAACAGTAATTCAAATTCACTAAATAATTTATTGACCACAACTTTACCTGAAAGTGGTTGTTGGGACATATCTTCAAATTTCCTATGGTCTTTTCTGCACTCAATCAATCTATCACAATATTCTTCCTGGGATAACATCGGTCCTTTTTCTTCCCAAAATAAGGGGAGCCCTCTTTCGAACAAAGGATTAAAAAGCGAAGCAAATTCATTAACCTAATTTTGCATGAAGTTCCACTTCACTTCAACCATCTTCAAGTGATGATGTTTTTTCACCACTCTCCTAGCCCATGTGATAACCAAAATTATATCTTGGATATTCCCCCGCCTGATGTGTTCTTCAATTAAATTGTTTAGAAAACTGATTGCACCCTCAGCTGTTTCTAGGGGCCTTTTGTTCAACTCCTACTTCGCCATATGAATGTACTTTTTGGCTTCCTGTGTAACACCATATTTATCCTGGATAAAATCCAAGTAAGGATGGAACTTGTCTACCTCCGCTATTATAATATCCTAGATGAGGTTTTTTTCCCCTTGTAGGGATACTTGGCCAGAAACTTGCTTTGCCACCTTTTTGTTCTTGTCCTCCAATTCTTTACAATGGTATTCCAGCTTCTTTCTTATTTCTTCCTTGAGTGCAGCCATATCCATCAGATCCTTTTTTCTTTCTTTCTTAGACCAGTGATTTATATAGCCTTGATACTTACTTGAGACATGGATTTAGAAAGAGACTCATCACCAAACGCCTCAGAAGATGGGATCACTGATACTGGTTGTCCCTGATTCTTTTCTCTCAATTCTTGTAACTCTTTTTCTAGATCTTCTTTCTTTGCTAAAAAAACATTTTCCTTTTCATCCCAGAGCTCACATATTTCTCCCACTATTTGTCTTTCTCTTCATATTTGAGTAATCTAGCCTTGCAATTGATCAATTCGGTGTCTAGGGATTCCTTCTCTTTCTCAATTTAGGTCAGTTCATAGGTTTGTATGAGCCGGGTAGTTGGAATGTCTAGCTTTCTTTTTAACATTTGAATTGTACTCTCCTTTTCTTTTAGTAACTTTTTTTGTGGCAGCACCTTTTTCTCCTGGGATGACTGCTACTAATATATCCACCTGGAGCTTCTTGATCTAGGCTTGGTGAGCTCTATTCTCTACCTTCTCCTTTCAGGGTAGCTCCTTAACCCTTTTCTTACCGATTATTAATTTGGATATCTGCAATGTATCTTGGAGCAGGTCAATATAGATGATATCACCTATCCCTCTATGTAAGTGAATCATATCAGTTTTGGTAACCCTCTTCAAATCCACCTTCATTTTGGATACTTTGTTTCCTAAAATTATAGCCAAGTTCAACGTCCCTCTGGCTTGATCTCTAAAATTCACTAGGGATGTGTCCTAGCCTAGTAATTTTCCCACCTGATCACTCAATTTCACTTTTTCCCAAAAATCCTTTTCACCAGCATCCCTATAATTGTCCAGTAACTCTACTTTGGATATGTACTTATTGACATCATATTTAGAAACAGTATCAAACGTATACTCCTGAATTTCAAAGGTTGGGCCTTTGAATTTTACATTTTTATTTTTTCTTTTAGCCTTTGTAGTATGTACCATCCCACCTAGTTTTTCAGTCCTCTTCTTTTTAGGTGTTTTGGAAGTTTCCCTTTGGTCCACGTCCATGGCTTCTGGGCATTCTCTCCTATTTCCATTTTCATACATACTAGCTAAAGGGGTGATCTGTGTGGCCGCAACAATAATGTTGGAGAGGTCTTACTGAGGGGAATCACCTACTCATTCAGAGGAGGTATAATTTTATAGCATGTCTTCATCATAACTGGCCTCTCCCGGATACTCCATCTAGTTCACTTTTTCCACCAACACTGCCACTTCAGCATGCTTGAACAACTTGTTTTTATTGGCCTGCCTCCTATTAGAGATGATGTGGTGAGGGTCATAGTTAATTTCGGCCTCCATTGCAAACCCTTTCTCCTTGAGAAAATTTTCAATCATGGGCAGAGCTTATTTTTTTTTAATGGTAAAAGGACCAACTGCCCATGGAAACTTAATATCCAGAAGCTTTCTGAAACTTATGAAATGTTCATCTTCCGTTGTGATCCTTTTCCTGATCAACTCAAGTGAAAACATTCTCAATGTCAGAAATGTCGTTAGGACATACGGTTGGTGAGTAAACCCGTAGACCCTAATCAGAGTATTGTCCTTGGAGAGTAACCAGTCCCACACTCTCCTTTCAGGAGACAATTTCAACATCTTTTTCATCTCTGGTAAGACCCTCGGTAGCCTCTTTTGGAAAAGGACTTCATATACTGGTTCCATGAAAAAATTCATGAACTTGCAATAATATTTACACATGTCCTCTGTTGTAACCATCTTTGGGAGTTGAAGTTTGGTTTCATTGAATCTCAAAAACATCTTCAGAAGGAGAGACTAAAACCTAAAGGTTCTCAACTAACGGAATTACTCAACTGAGAATGGATTTTTTTAGCTAAGAATTCATCAAATTGTAGATAGGAGAACAGTGAAGACTAAATAAATGATTATGACACTATTTGACTTGAGTAAAGGGTGAGTATCAGACTCAATAAATGTTCAGTGACGAATTGGTTTGAGTCCATACTTAAGAACTGGATTGCTAAGGTTATCAAAGACTACAGCTCTTCGTTAAACAGGTCAAAGTCATGGGGAACAAAGGGTTTGATAACTAGATTTCTGATTTCAAACGGGTTTTGAGAAAAGATTCCTTTTGCTCGGCTGACAACCTTTGGAAAAACTAGAGTACATATTATTCATTGTACTTGCTAGACATCTAGGTAAAATCAGGAGGGATCAGCATATTTTTTTGGACAGTGAGGGAATTTATGGGACACAACATCTTAGACCTAGACACATCTGTTATTACACCTTCACAAGGAGAATAATAATCTACGCATCATTCTACGAATTTCAGGAAACTAGGGGTTTGTTCCACATAGAAGTAAGATAAATAATAAACGAACACCCCATGGGTGTCAATTCCATACAACTGAAGAGTTTTCATATTAATATTAGCAACTTCTATACTATCATGTAATATGATAGTGTTGAGAAACTTAAAATCTTTATCTTCTGGGGATTCTTCAACACTATGAAATTCAAGACCTTGAGCCTCTAAATCTTCTGTTTCGGCATTGAGAACTAGCTTAATAGACAAGAATACATACCAGGTTGGTTGACAGTTTGATTGGGAATTTTTTCCATGATGGTGCTTTCTACACAGTCCAAACCCTTGCTTTCTAATGCTCCAAAAAAATAACTGGTTTAACTCCACGTGTCAGCTTCTATATTATTTTATTCCCTTATCCAACCATGCATATTTCCAATCGAATAAAACATTAGCCATAGATATGGGACCCAAGAGTCTGATCTGTGTTATATTGATCGCTAGAAATTATCCTATCATGTTTCTTCTCCACAGCCCTTCATTCCCTTCCAACTTGCAGGATTTAAACTCCTTTGTCGATTTTAAACCCTTCTACCATCCTATCATCCAAAGTGGAGAGACTTACCAAATTTTGCCACTTTCAACCAAGATTTCTCCCACATAAGTGTAGTTAGGGGAATAGCTTCTCACCATGGATTTGTCCCCACGTTGATCCCTACCATCAAAAAAATCCTTTCTTTAGCATATTTTGCGAGTTTTGAAGCGCTACTCCTATGAGCGTTTTAGATCGGTAGAATTTATCTTCATTGTTGATCTAAACCTTTCATGATCTCGGTCGTTGAAAGCTATCGGCACTTAATTCATTTCTCCAATTTGAAACGCATTTTTTTCGGTACACTTACAACTCACGGAATGGCTCTTCACCGTTGATATTCCTCAACTCTTTCTCATGACCGTTGAAAAGTGCTTCATTCTCTATCAGCCTCCTGACTGGAATTTCCTCTTTCCTCTCACATGACCAACACAAGGAGGCTTATTTATGACTTTGGACCTTGAGATTTACTCCATTCAATGGGTCATGGCCTGTGTGGGTCATTATGTTCTTATAAAATATGGGATTCCTTCTTTAGAGCCTTTCCTTTATTTCAGAAACCCATTACAACTCCCGAGGTTCCTATTGATGAAAATTTGTAGGCTTTATTTCTTCCCTTATGGATCCAAAATCCCTTCATCTATTTAGCAAAAATAAGGTGCTAACAAGTGGCTCCAGCTAGGGATTCTATCCTCCCTGTGAGGTAGCAAAGAACCCATAGACCAGGAGCCGAATCCATTGGGTGATCATCCTTACTTCAGAATTTCAAACATCTATCATTGTTGTTGTGTTTGTAAACAAAAACAAAGAAAAAGGAACATGGTTTCCATGCTAGATATTATGGCCTTCTCCTCGAGCTTCAAATATTTTTTGTGGCTACCTCTTTATTTGCTGAAAATGAAGGAATATATACACCTATGGTAAAAGGGTTTACCTCTTCTTTTCAGTTCAAGTAGTGTTTGAGAAACCCCCCATTCACCGGACCTCCTTGCAATAGGGATCCATCCTGATGTTGTAGAATGAAATCATTTTCTCCTTTGTGTGCCATTACAATGTAGGGGCCTACTCACATGTGGTCAAATTTCCCATGTTTCCCTTTATCGTTGTGGGGGACATCCCACTTTGGGACCAGATCATCGACCAAGAAATTCTCTTCTTTAACCCTCCTATCAAAGGTATTCTTCATCTTCTCTTGATGCATCTTCATGGTTTCGTAGGATTTGTCCCTTAATTCATTCAACTCTATGATCTGGTTTATCCTTATCTGCCTATTATTTGGTTCACTCCGTTGTTCCTGCACCAACCTCATCATTGGAACTCCTAAAGATATTGGGAATACTACTTCAACTCCATATACTAGCTGGAATGGGTACATCCCAATCGCCCTTTCCATGTTGATCTTGTCAGCCCATAAGGTGTATTTCAACTTTGTGTGCTAGGCCCTCTTGTTGTCTTCCAACAACTTCTATATAATCCTCACGAGGATTTTGTTTGAAGACTCTTCCAACCCATTCCCCTGGGGGTAATAGGAGGTAGAGTGGTTGAGGCTGATGTGGTATTTATGGAAAACGTTGACCATCTTCTTATACTTAAAATTTGTTGCATTACCTGTTACTATTCTCTTGGGGAATCCAAACCGAGCTAAGATGTTTTCTTCTAAAAACTTCATAATTACCTCATCGGTATCCCTCCGTGTAGGTATTGCCTCAATCCATTTGGTAAAGTACTATGTAGCTGTCAGAATCCATCTATGTTTTCTAGAGGAATTTGGATGTATTTCCTCGATGAATTCTATCCCCCACTGCTGAAAAGGTGCTTCTATAGATATGGGGTTAATAGGAAGTAGGACGAGTTTCCTCTTACCCTCAAAAACCTGGAAATGGTGGCACTTAGTAATTTCTTTCTAAACGTCAGAAAACAACGAGGGCCAATAGAAACCAGGCCTCAAAATTTTGTTTGTTGTAACTTCCTAGGAATGGTGCCCCCCACAATCTCCCTTATGAAATTCTTCTATGATGTTTCAACCTTCATCCTCTAGAAGGTAGTTCAATAGGATACCTCCCGGGTCCTTCTAATACAGGTACTCATTCAGAATACAAAATTTCATCAATTTTAATTTTATTGACCTTGCCCTCATTATTCTCAACCCTGTAGGTTCCTGTACATTTCACAACATGTATAAAATTTTGGAATACCAAGGGGATGTGTAGAATATTGGCATTACCTATGTCTCAGTATCCAGTTGGAGTGAGTGACTAGTTAAGAAGTTCAACTGTAAGGAATAACAGTTGGAGTTTGTCATCATTTTGGTGAGCCCCTAATCCTTAACCAGTTTGGAGGGCTTGATTTCAATATCATATTCTAATAGCAAAACAATCCACTTCGCTCTTTTCCCTTATGGATCCAGCTGCATGAGGATGCCTTTCACAATACTGTTGGGTACATAAGTGATGATGTGGGAATGGAGAACATAGAATCTAAAATCCTTTAGCAATTTTATTAGGGAATATGCCTATTTTTCCATTATGTTGTATTTCAATTCCCCATCTCTTAATACTTCACTAAAAAACATTATAGGCTGTTCATAATTTTGGTCATTCTTCTGTAATAGCCCTCCATCAACCATATCAACAGATGCATAAGAAAAAATTAGGACATCTTTACTGAAGTCCAGATTTACCAGGATGGAGGATTCTGTGAGGGCCCTTTTTATATCCCCAAAAGTTTCTCTTGCATCTGGTGTCCACTTAATCTCATGGTATTTTTTCAGCATGTTGGTAATATTCATCATTATTTCAGGAAAACTGGGTATGAACCTTCTTAGAAAATTAACCTTCCCAATGAAAGATTGTACTTCCTTTTTTCTTCTTGGCTCTTTGACCGTCTAGATGGCCTTGATCCTTTCTGGGTCAATCTTTATACCGTCCTTCGAGATGATATGCCATGGAAATTTTCCTTCTTCTAACCTAAAGTTTGATTTTCAAGGGTTCAGTGATATCCCATATTTTTTATATTTCAGAAAAACCTTTTCCAATGGTGTATGTGTTCCCTATCAGACTTGGAGTATATAGTAATATCATCCATACAGACCTCCACAAACTTGTCTTTTTCCTCCACAAAGGCTATATCCATGGAGTGCTAGAACATTTCCCCGATGTTCATTAGACCGAAAGACACCTTAGTGTACATGAAAGTACCCCATGGTGTGGTGAAAGAAGTTTTCTCTTGATCTTTAGGAAACACCTTTACTTGATTGTACCCCAAAAAACTGTCCATAGTAGAAATTCTTTCAGACCCTACCATTTTCTGCAAAATGTATTCCATATTAGGTACAAATCTATACAAATCCAAATTTCACCATTCTTCTTTCTGACAGGCACCACATTCACAACCCAATTGGAAAACCTTAGGGTTACAATGATCTTAGCGTTGAACAACTTCTTGATTTCTTTCTTGATGATGGGAAACAACTTTGGATTGGCTCTCCTGAATTTTTTCTTAAAAGGTTTCTCGTTGGGTTTTGTGGGGATGGTATGTTGTATGATGGAGGTATCATATTCCTTAAGGTATTTGTAACTCCATGTGAATACATCCGTGTACTTCTTCATCAAACTGACATAATCCTCTTTCACTTTGGTCGACAACTTCTTTGACATCTTTATGATATTTGGGTGGTCTTTGGTCCCAATGTTCTTATCTTCGATGGCATGATTAGTGAGTTTCATCTTCAGATCTTTAGCCACTTCATTTTGGTCGAAAAAATTCTCTAGGGGAATCAGGCCTCTAGGGATATCATTACTGTTATCACTGATTTTACCACTCCAGGTGAATCACACTTGTATGGCCTTCCCCTATCCCTCTGCAGACTCCTTAGACCCCTTGGACCATTTTTTATCCTTTGATGTTTCCTAGACCATCCCTAAAAACATGTGAAAATTGCTATACGCGACTTTTAAACCCCTAATCGCGTGTATACGTGGGTTTGACCCCTAAAACCACGTACATCGGGATGTGTGCATAATCCAAATTTTTTTGGATTTTTCCTTGACATGGATCCGACTCACTTGACTCCTGGCCTTCCCTATGCCTTGAGATCGCTTAGATTTGACCTTTCATTACCCCTTTGAAAAGCTATATAAGGAACTCTATGGTACATTGAAGGCATATGAGAGAATTGAGAGCAAAGAAACTATAGTCCATTGTTGCCGTAGCTTATGCTTGAGTATGCATCCCTTTGTCCCTTGGATCATTTTTATGTTCTTCCCAAGCTTGCCTTTTGCTTGTGATCTTGCTATCGAGAGATGGAGGATTAAGGTGGTGGAGGCCCAAGTGGGGGATTCAGTTTCTCCGATTCGCAGACGTGCCGACAGAGGTTGTATCCATTGTAATCTCTGATTTTATATTAATAGAAATATATTTTCCTGTCCAATAATGTATGCTTGAATGAATATTTTATCCATGGATGTTTTAAAATGCTTATACATTGTTGATTATATATGCTAGAATAGATCTAACACCAATATATATAGTATTCTTGTATTGTTTACATGTTGTTGAGGAAGTAATCTATCAATTCAAGCTGAAGTTGGAAGGCTCAATGGGGATCTACTTCAACCATTCGGAATAAGGTACGAGGTCTGATCCTTTAGTGTTAGATATTTAATTTCTATTGCATATTGGAAAGGATTTATTTCTGGAGTCAAGCTGTCTATTGTGGTACCCCAAGCCATAGGAATTTCTCTCCATAACAGAATTGGTGACTCCAATGGGGAGTTCCTAGTAGTTTTCCTTTGGGGTTTTTCTATTGGCATTCAATGACTTTGAATTGCTCTTTCTCTCTTGTTTCTGTCTGGGGGCATGTTTGCCTGGTAGTGTCTGATTGGTGTAAAGTTTGTCTCAACTTGTCTGTTTGCCTTCATTTTTATGTACCTTTCTTCCTGTACACGAGTTTTGAACTCATAGTCGCATATACATGCGGCTTTCTCTGCTATTTCTGCGTATACACGCAGGTTTACTGCGAACAGTCGCATATGCCCTTAGTTTTTCCTTTCAGTGGAAGTTAAATGGTTGTTGGGTGAGTTGTGAGAATTGTTGAGTCTCCTTTGATACTGCCAGAGTCTGTATATACCTCTGTTTCTGACCAGAGACGGTTTTTTTAGGGTAAATTTCTTTTTTAAGAATGTTCTTGTCATGGCATTTTCAATTTTTTGTTTTGGGATTAATGAATTAGACTTATTTTACCTTAGTACTTTTCTTGAGTGTGCTTGCAGAGTCTGGGGGTTGTAGAATCATTCTTTTGCTTTTTGTATCTCATTTTATTTCAAAAAATCCAAAAATATTTGCTTATCATCATGCATTGCATTTTGCATTTTGCATAGTACTTGCACTAGATTTTCTTTGGAGTATTAGTCAGGATTTCATATGGGAAAGCTTGCATTTATCATTTGAAGAAAATTGTGCATTTCACGTAGTAGCATACCCTGTTTTCATGGACACAATACATTTGCATTGATTGTTAGGTGTGCATTTTACTTCATGTTGTGTCATAACACCATTAGTTGCACGGCCATATCCCTCTTTTGAGTAATAAAGCCAATTAAAATCAATGCTTAATTAAAATGAAATACACTATTTTATTTGATAGGGTTCACCAACAAGATTAGGTTTTAGGTTCTTGGAATAGTTCATTGTGAGTAAATTCTCCAAGACCACTAAACAACAACATGTATGTGTCTGTCCAGGTGAGTGTGTGAAATCCTTGGTGTAACCAATGTTTCTTAGGATCCTCCTCTCAAAAGGGAGTTAAGCATGAGGCAATGTGAGCGATTATTGATTGGGATGACCCCTAGTCATAACTGAGTAGCACCGAAGATATTTCCAGGATTGTATTCGTATCTGGGGGCTCTTTCAAGAGTTTCGGGCTTTGCTACCCTGCCCATAAGGTCAATCCCACCTACAACTGTTTGCATGAGCATTGATTATATTGAGGTGACCTTAGTGGCCTTACCTAGGATATCGAGGGGGTACTTTGCAGGGGTTATTCTACAGGTGTCCTGGCCAGGTTGGGGTCGGACAGTACAGTTGCTTTACGCGTTGAAGCTGAGGGCAACAATAATTGGTTACGTACCTCCACTTGTTGTGTATGGGAGTCTCAAGCCTCTCCTAGGAGAGACATACCTGCTTCATTTAGGAGCTCACTTATCCTACCCTTGATTGCTTGCATTTGGATTTAGATTTTCTTGGTGATTTCTCTATGCATGATAGCTTGCCTAGGGTTTGCATAGATAGAGAGTCTTTTCTATTTTTTGAGTCATTATGGATTCGAGTGCGGCTCTTCACCGTTCTTGTCGTTTAGTAGGACTTTTTCCTTCTACATCTCCTCCTCCTTTGGGAGAGAGAAATAGATAGTCCAGGCGGACTACTTCACACATTGATTCACACACCATGGGAGACCATACAGAAGGTATTCCTGAACCACCTTCTCCCATTCATGTGGAAGATGGAGAGTTTACTAGTAACTATGATCCTTCACCTGACTTGACTGAGTTAGGTCCTATGATTTTTGAGATAGGAACCCTTCATGATAGACCTACTTACTCTAGGGTCGATTCCCCATTGACGCATCACCAGTATGGAATGCTGGAGGATGATGAGACTCATTTTGAACCCACGAGCACTAGTTATGGTAGTTATGGTATGTCTGGTTTTCCCACACATGATTTGGCATTTCATGTCGAATCTGAGATCGAGCCTAACACTATGCCTGGGGGAACTCTCATTCCTTACCACATGGGGAGGTTTGGGAGCACTAGTCACATTGCACCTTCCATCCCAATAGTGGAAGCTACATCACATATTCCTCCTAGGTCTAGGGTTAGTGATCCTATTAGGATACCAGATCTGAGACAAGCGACTATAGGGAATAGTACATACTTAATTACACAGATCCCTTCATCCTCTGTCCCTAGTTCTTCGAATGTTCACCCTCCACCTCATTCACGTGGTCCTTCAGGCCGAAATGTTGCTACGAGTTATGTCCGTACTACAGTTAATAGACCAGTTGTGTCTCAACTTCATGCACTGCCTGTTGTTTCGAGAGGTCGTGTTCATACTTCTAGAGGTCACATTCCTACTTTTGAAATGTATATTTCTACTTCCAGAGCATATGTTCCTACTTACGGAGTGTCTCATGGGACATCTTATGAAATGACTTATGGACCCTATTATGGGACGCAGTATGGATAGGGTTCTTCACCTTATGGGGGCGAGTATCAACAACCTGCTTACTCTCCAAATTATGGCTTTGTAGCTCCAAATAGTCAAGGTCCACCACACTATGGTGCTTCCATGCCACCCTATATGGGTCAAACGGGAGGAGGGCACTATGGCCAAGGCCATGGTGGTAATCAGACCTATGTGAATCAGAACTATCAGGGAGTATTCCATCGACCTCATCATCCTAGGCTCTCTTTCCTCATGACGCTAAATATTCCTAACTTTTTGAGATTGATGAACGATCCTGTAGCTGATGACCTGGCTTGGCCAAATGTCCCTACTAAGCTTCCCTTAGACATACCCAATTTCAAGGACAAACAGGGAGAGGATTCGAGCGAACATGTTACTACCTTTCACCTATGGTTCTCTTTGAATTCCTTACACCAGGAATCCATCTGTTTAAGTCTATTTCAATGCACCCTTACATGGCCTGCCGCAAAATGGTATATAGAGCTACCTAGGGAGGCATTCGCCTCGTTCGATCACCTAGCGATGACTTTTCTTAACCACTTCCAGCTACCAGTGCGTTATGACGTTGGTACTCAAATCTTGTGGACATTTCGGCAGGATAAGGCCACACATATCTCAGATCATATCCAAGAGTGGCGTAGATGGAAGAGGTTAATTAAAGCCTTTATATCGCTGAAATTCCTCCTCGAATGGTTCCTTAAGTCGTTATTGCCGTATATAGCGAAGGATGTTTCTACATTCGGAGTACAGAATGAGGAACAAGTGATTTTTAGGGCGTAGGAACTGGACTTGATTTATGCTCAATCCAATTTGTTATATGATATCATTCCCAATGCTCCGCATTCTACTTTCAACCCCAAAGTTAAACCCAGACCACATGTTGATGGCATTGTTGGTTGTGCAAGTGCTAAACCTGCGAATTCGGTTGCAAAACAAGTTAGTCAATTTTCAATCAACCAATATGCTTTAAGACAATCCATGGCTTTGTCTCAACCCACCCGAATAGTGAGTGTACTTTCGGTGCAATCGTCGAACCAGAAGGGTAACTAGCAACCCGGATGGAATAAAAAGAAGGGTAAGAATAATCGTAAGGGTGGGAATAGGAATGAGAATGCTAATAATAATGACAAGAATGCTCGTAATGATGGGGGGGACAAGAAAGCTAAATGTAAGGTTAAATTCCCTTGCAAGTTGTGTAAGGACGATCACCTCACTTACTTGTGCCCTCGTATCGATGAAGCCTCAAGGTTCTTGGCATAGGTACCAGCTGTGCTAACTAACCCTTTACCTCAAAATATGAACTCGAGGACCCATGATCAGTTTGGTTGTGACCAAGATCCACCGGAGGGTAGTGGTCATGGTTGCATTAACATGGTACGTGCTACGAAAGTTGTGACCCGTGCGAAGAACTATGGTTTGTCACAACCCAGCCCAAGAAAGGAACCTGATCCACCAAGGTCTCCTTTGCGTATTGAGAAACCTGTGGATAAACTTGAAGCTGCACCTCACATTCCTAAGGGAGTCCTTAAGTGTTCAGGGCACAATCCTAATTCCTGAGCCACTCATCACTATTCAGTTGTCAAGGATTTGGGCCATACTCCTTGTGCGATGTCTGCATTGGAAGTGCTTCAGAGTTGTCCTTCGCAAAGGAAGGCTTTTCTTTTTTCCCTTGGTGTGAATGATGATGATTCTTCCTCCGTGATTAAATTTGAAACCACGGGACTTCATCCTTGCTTGCCTTACTATGTGTCTCTTTTGATTCATGTAGAATGTATTAACATGACCGTCAAGCGCACTGTGATTGACGAAGGTGCTGCCGCTTCTGTGATGTATTTATCATGTTGGAAGGGTTTAGTTTCCCCTGAGCTGTCTAAATCAGAGACCATGTCAACTGCGTTCGATGGAGATTGTTTAGGCCGCACGGAATCCTTCCTTCCCTTAAAGTCTATTTGGGAGGGAAGACCGTTGCGATAGAGGTCGAGGTGGTTGATGTGCCCCTTGACTGCAATCTCTTGCTGGGTAGGAATTGGATGTACAGTATGAAAGCCATTGCTTCTTCCCTATTTCACATTGTATGCTTTCCATTTAACGGGAAGATAGTCACAATTGATCAAACATCATTCAAGAATCCATCTGTTACCGCATCTTCAGGAGATTCAATCCCAATCGTTGAACACTCTCAACCGACAACTCGGAGTGTGGGTGTAGGCATGTATCCATCCCTCATGGGAAGCTTTAGTTGTCCTGCACTGATCCTTATGATAGGGTCTATTTTCGGTGAGGCTTCAACATCTATGAGATCAGTGTATTTTCGCATGAGTCATATGGAAGATCCTTGGATTATTCCTACACTGAGTACTCCAAGTAAGCCCATCATGACAAACATGTCATTGCCTACAACTATGATAGCTTATCAAGCTAATCTAGAGTGTGTTGCAGAGCCCAGTCCTTCCTCTTCACGGACGAAGGAGGAGGACCCTTATGTGTTACCGGCATGGGAAGTAAAGTCTTCTCATGTGCACGACTGCCTTGATACTGCTTTCCCTTCAAATGAAGCGATTATTAAGGCCATGTCGGTAGTTGAGCTACCATGGGAGGAACTCCATCATAGATCTTACTTTCTTCCTGAGCTTGACCGCTTGGAGAGTGAGGACTTTAGGACGGTTCTTAGTGAGAGAGTTGGTAGTCCTATGGTTCCATTAAGCTCTCCTGGTCCAATGGTTGATGGAAACATGGCAAACATATCTTCAACGATTCCTATCAATATCTCTCACAATCCTGGCAAGATAGAGAATGTCTATATTGGGGCAAAATGTTCCCATGGTGAGATTCAAGAATACACTGAGCTGTTTAAAGAATTTAGTGATATATTTTCTTGGTCTTATGATGAAATGCCAAGTATCAACCCTCGTATTGTTGAACACAAGATTAATACTTATCCCAATGCTAAGCCTGTTTGACAATGCTCGCGTGCGGTGAATCTTAGGAAAGCACTCGCGATTAAGGCAGAGATAGAGAAACTATTGAAAGCCGGTTTTATCTATCCCGTTCCCTTAACAGAGTGGGTTTCAAACCCCTTTCCGGTGGATAAGAAGCCGGGAGCGATCCGCATATGTATTGATTTCCGTAATTTGAATCGTGCTTTTCCTAAGGACAATTTCCCCACACCATTTATTGATCAGATTTTGGATGAGTGTGCGGGTAGCGAGGTTTTTTCCTTTATGGAATACTTTTCTGGATATAATCCGATACAAATTAAACCTGAGGACCAACATAAGACTGCATTTATTTGTCCTTGGGGAACGTTTGCATATTGAAAAATGCCTTTTGGACTTAAGAAAGCCGGAGCTACTTTTTGGCGAGCAATGACCTTGATCTTCCACGATATCAAGTCAATTATTGAAGTATTTTTGGATGACCCTGCTGCTCATTCTCATATGAGAATGTGTCATTCCTATCACTTGATATTGGTATTCGAATGATGCCGCCATTATTTGGTTAGGTCAAATCCTCATAAGTACATATTTTGTGTGAATTCAGGTCGCTTGTTAGGATTCATCATCTCTAAAGAGGGTATAAGAGTCGACCCTTTGAAGGTCGAGGTAATACTTCAGTTGTCTCCCCCAAAGAATATTCATCATCTTCAATGTTTGCAAGGCATGGAAAACTTCTTATGGAGATTTGTTGTCAATTTTTCCAATTTGACCAAAGGCTTCATGCGTCTTTTGAAGAAGGACAACACCTTTTGTTGGGATGAGTGAGCCCAGGAGTCCTTTGATGTGCTCAAGCGAGCCCCAGCATCGGCCCGGGTGCTTAGTTCCCCAGACTATAGCTGTGATTTTCTACTTTATGTGGCCGTGTCCATGGAGACGATTGGTATGGTTTTGGTTCAAGAGGATGAGGATCTCCAAGAGCATGTCATATACTATATGAGCTGGAACCTTATTGATGCAGAGATTTGTTATTCTCATGTTGAGAAGCCTACTTTAGCTACTGTACATGCAGTTCAATGGTTGAGACATTATATTCTCCTTCGCCAGACCTTGGTTTTAGCCCATGTCAATCCATTTCAATTCGTCCTCACTCGAAGGATGATTGGGGGAAAATATAATAAATGGATTGTCATCCTGCAAGAATTTGATCTCAAATTTGTTTCGGAAAAATAGAAGAAATCATTAATTTTTGCAGAGCTTATATCGGATTTCCCAAGAGAGGCTGAGGAGTTGGCTTGTGAAGATACGTTTGTCGATGAACACATCTTCTTAATCTCAACTTTAGACCCATGGTATGGGGATATCATTATATATTTACAAACATTGAAGGTCCCTACTCACCTCTCACGGGATGAATGATGACGATTACATCACGTGTCTAAGAATTACCTCATAGTGGATAACACTTTGTACCACCGTGGGGTAGATTCCATTTTACAATGTTGTTTAACTCATGAAGAGGTTGAGCTTGTGCTGAATGATTGCCATGGAGGGGTGTGTGGTGTTCATTTATCTGGGCTCTCTACAACCCAAAAAATATTAAGAGCGGGTTATTTTTGGCCGTCGATCTTTAAGGATTGTGTAGATGCGGTCAAGAGGTGCTACCCTTGCCAGGTTTTCACATGTAATATGTGCTTGAAACCTGCCCCGTTACATCCCATCATCACCGCCGGTCCCTTCACTAAGTGGGGGCTTGATTTTATGGATTGCAATCCAGCTTCAGCTAGGGGACATCATCATATCATAGTGGCTATTGATTACTTCACGAAATGGGCTAAGGCTATGCCTACAGTTAAATCCGATGGTGATATAGTCGTGCACTTTGTATTCAACCAGATTATTACTCGGTTTGGAATTTTGAAATATCTTGTCACTGACCATGGCTCACACTTTCAGAATCGTATGATGGAAGAGATGGCATCAAAGTTAGGGTACAAACAAGAGCATTCCTCCTCTTACTACCCTCAAGAGAATGGACAGGTAGAAGCAGTGAATAAATCACTCAAATCTATTCTCCAACGAACCATCGCACAGAGCAAGAATAATTGGTACATCATGTTATATCCTACTTTATGGGTGTATAGAACCGCCATTAAGACTACCATGGGTTTTTATCCATATCAACTCGCACATGGAGTGGAGTTGATATTGCCGGTTGGATGTGAGATTCCTTCTTTGAAGCTAGCCATAGAACTCTTACCAGACACTTCACCATTGGAGGAGCATTTGGTCCACCTTGAGCAGCGTCGAGATGCCTTGGTGGTTCTAGAAGTAAATAAACGTTGCGTAAAGATCCAGTACGATAAGTCTGTCCATCCAAGGAGGTTTAGTGAGGTAGACTTGGTCCTTTTGTGGGATCAACCGAAAGAACCCTTGGGGGCAGGAAAGGTTAACCCCATGTGGCGTGGTCCTTACGTTGTCAAACGTGTGTTAGAGAAGGGTGCTTATGAGTTAGTGTATTATGAGGGAACGGCCTTGGTAGAGCCTAGAAATGGGCTCAATATCAAGAAGCACTATGCATGATTCTCAGCCAAGGCTGGTTATTGTATGTTATTGTATAGTTTTGCATAGTTAGTTCTTTTTCTTATAGTGATCGAGTTTGTGATTAGTTTTCGTTTCTTTTGGAAGATGTCAATGGAATATTTTACCTACATAGGATTCATGGATGGTGCAAGCCGTCACACTCAACACTCACTCTCTGCTGCTTGGGTGATTTATACTCCTATGGGTCAGGTACTGTCTTCAGGAGGCATATGTTTGCGGCCATCTTCAAACAATGTTGCTAAATATAGTGTCGTTATTGAGCTTCTACGGGATGCCATTTCACATGGCATTCTCTCTCTTGAGGTACGTCTTGATTCGGAGTTAGTAGTGTCACAGCTTAATGGTTTGTAACATGTTAGAGATCTGACATTATTAAGAAGATTCTTACGTGTGAGATTATTAGAACGACAATTTGACAATATAACATACATACATATTCCAAGAATTAATAATCAAGTTGCTGACTCATATGCTAACTACGTCTTAGCTTGGCATTTGTTTCATACACAATAAATTCATCACAAACACAAATTTTTACACATGTAAATAAATAAAACGATCACCATAAAATTTTTATATATAACATCCAAAATGTGGTAATACATAGGGTCATGATACAAAAATGGGGCTCTTGAGCCACCAAGATATAATACACGGTAGTACAAAATGTATAACTCCCAGGTATCTAAGCCTGTGGAGGAGGAGGGGGATTGTGATCATGGAAGGTCACTACAGCCCTAGCTAGCCATCTTAATAATCGCACCCATGCTCATGGTACAGCCACCACCTGGTGCTACATAGCCTCAGGCAAGTCCTCTACTTGCACCATGGGAACCCTATGTGTCAGCCTCACAAAATTGGTATGAATTCTTTGGAGTGTCCACTCCGCATCCACACCCGTGATATCATCTACTCTTCCCCTCCATCTGTGATGAGGGAAGCCTTCAGTTCACCGTGGTCCCACATCTGCATACAAATGGTAGCTATCACTATGTATTGTCACACAAAATATGTCTTTTGATTCCATATAATTAGAAAACACAAAAAAAATTAAATAACTCTAAAATTAAAAGAGAGGGTCGAGATTCGTTACCTATGTCACCATATGTCGATCCTGGTGGTAGCGGAATTTTTGGGTCCCCCTGGAAATCAATCCCCACATAGGGGTAGTCATCGATGGAAACTATCTGTTGTCATCACCATGGAAAAAACTCAGTTGGATAGGGGTTGGAAACCCTACCTCCCCCCATTCTATGCATCGCATCTGCCCAACACCGTTGGACCAGATCTCGAACCCTGTGAAGAGAAACATCAACTCTAGGGCTCAATCCTGGAACATGCTCGAAGAAAAACGGGCTCAATATGCTGTTGAACCCGAATTTCCACACTCTTCCTGCCTTACACTCACTGAGCTAATGTTTCATGTTGCTCAGTAGTGTAGTGCTCCAGTCATAGACCGTGGGTCTCATGCACTCCACTGCATAGAAAATCAGAGGCCGCAAGGCCTGGTGGAGTGAAGCCAAGCCTACTATCCTGCCCAATGTCAATAGAATGGCCTTTAGGACCAGCACCTATATAGAGTTGGTTGGGACCTAACTCCCCACCTTCTCTATGTCTGGATAGTAGTACACCACAATGTACTCATCGATAGTCAGGCCACCTTCGGGCCCACCACGAGAATGAAGGTTCACTACCTCCCCCCGTCAGGAAAGTCTAGTAATAAAGTATATGTCATCCACCTCTATGGTGAGGGACATCCCATCTATCTAGAAGGACTCAGAGTCTGGATCCTAGCAATCCACCAGCATCTGCAATAGTCTTGGTTTGTCCCTCAAGCCACCAAGACACCAAAACTTATAGAGTCCACATGCACATAGAGCTTGTTGAGCCATTAGATCAGCCCTTACTGCCTCCTCTACCTCACCATGTTCATGCTCTCTCCATTCTAGTACCATCCTACACAAAAAATTGCAAGTTTACCCATTAGATTACTTAAAAAACCTCATGCACAGTCGTATATGTGACTATTTTCCAAACAACTACGTATGTACGCGACTGTGAGGGCATTTTCTGTGTATATCCAGCCCTATACGCGGAAAAACCCTTGATTTCCGTGTGGGCCACAGTGCCTTTTTTAGAATGGCCTAGAAACCTCAAATGACCATGGAATTTGATAAAAATTGCATCAAAATGGAAGAGAAGAGCATGGGTAAGTACCTGGATGAAACGGTAGTGGATTCCTCCAGCTGGATCTCCTGGAATTCACTGTTGAAAATATGAGCTCAATTGGGTAAAAATTTCAAATGTTTTATAATGTTTTGAATTTTTTACTATTTATAGAATTTTTTCATATTTTTGAAAATTTTTACCCCCTTTCCTATAGTTTCGACAATTTCTAATCATTTTGGACCATTTTTTACCTAATTCATGATGTAGGAGACCTTTTTGAGTGTCGTTTTAGCCGTTGGATTGACCCGTTCGTGTCGATCTCAGGTATCATGTCTAAACTGGCATATAGGTTAGGTTTCATCACTGTTTTCATTTTTCATGACCTTATGACCATTTCATCATAGCCTTAGGTACGAACCCACTCTATTATGTCACAGAACCTTCTTGTTGTTTTAGAAGTGGCATGATATGAGTGGTAGAGCTTGACCTTACATGGGTACCCTAGTTAGCGCCTTATTTGCATTTGGTGTCCATGCTGACGTTTTGTCCTTTAGGGTGTGGGAGTCCGTTGTATAGTAATGCCATGACATTTTTCAAGAGCCTCATACTCCTCTTGATCTTTTGCTAGCCTATTTCCCCCAGGACTCCCTTATGTCAAGTTGTAATTGCATTATCATGAGCTTTTCCTGCCTTATTGAGCTTTATGTCAGCTTCCCTGACAATGCGCTTCAGCCATATAGCCCGAGCTTGTCTCATGTCTAGCCATGCAAAGCCATTTTATATATCCTTTGCAAATTGATTCCCTTTTTACTGGGAGGGGATTTTCCCCCAAGTGTCGATATCCTACACATGTGTCCTTTCATTGAGCATAGGTATGTTCCGCTGCTTGGAACTAGTTTGTTTTCCCTATGACACTCGTCTCCTCCTAGTCTATAACTATAAAGAAATTTTATTCTTTTTCAAGTTTTTTAAATATTTGAAAAAGTCCAAAAAAAAAATCAAAAAACCAAAAAGCCGGACAAGGAAAGATGTTATTTTTTGTAGCTGTCGAGTCGTGTCGCCTTCAAACAAAGCACTGTATATCACATCCATTGGTTGGGTTTATAGTTTGAATTTAGGAGTTCTACTCATTTATCTGAGTTTATCTCCATCGACTGGTTAAGCTTCCAGTCCCCATGGAACCTCTATCGATGCCTCATGTGTCGCAGAGATGTCCTTGTTTTTATATCGAGTCTATGCTACCTTTATTCAGTCACCATTCGCAATTATGCTCTTGTTCGAAGGAAGTTGAAACCTGAGTCGGCCATTCCTCAGTTATCTTGACTTTGCATGTCAGTCATTCCCGGTACAGTTACTGGTTCGTGCACCTTATGATCGAGTCCTTCCACATTATACAGCTTTGCTGAGTACCTCATGTTGGATGATGGGGGATGCCTTAATTCCCTCCTTCCAGCAGATTTCATCCCATTGACTTCAGATCATTTATTCTGGGATTGGAATCTAGAGTCATTTTGAGTGCCTTGAGACTTGTAGTCTTCAGTGATAGGTTCTCTCGCCATCAATAGTATTTGGGAATACATAAATGTCCCCTGATCGATGGATCCTCTCACATGTTCAACCTCAACACATTTATTCACACTTGTTAGTTTTCACTCTAGTACCTTGATTCCCATTTTCATTATCGGTGGGTGATCTCGCGTCTGTTAACGGTATACATTAATGACCCGTAATCAGACGATGAACTACTA
This sequence comes from Pseudotsuga menziesii, assembly GCA_001517045.1. Taxonomy (NCBI): domain Eukaryota; kingdom Viridiplantae; phylum Streptophyta; class Pinopsida; order Pinales; family Pinaceae; genus Pseudotsuga; species Pseudotsuga menziesii. The sequence continues at coordinate 37,016 of LPNX010398360.1, forward strand.
TGTTCGACCTCAACACCTCTATTCCCATAGTAGGACATGTACTCGTAGTGGTTTGTGTAGAATACCTTCCAGATTGGTGGCATCTCTTATATGCTACCTCCTTGATTGTGCCAGTCTTCATGAGATTTTAGCTTTCATGACTTGATTCCAGTATATGTCAGACATTTCCAGCTGTTATGGAGATCTTGATCCATTGTATATATTCAGCCATTATGGAGATCATGATCCTTTGTATATTTTCATCATGGATATTCTGATCTATGTATATTGTACATGGCAATGACCACTTATGTAATATCTTGTATCATGCCTATTCATGGCCATTGTACTCTTATGTATCCAGGACTGCTATATGTATTTGCAGTTATTTGCAGAGTTGTATCATTGTACTATGCTAATTGGGTGGTTGGTCTTCCATTTGGGATCCTTCATCACTCCACTTCTGGGATGGAATTATAATGTATTTTGGCCATCGTATGACCCCTCTGACCTCACACATTAGGGAGCATCTGTTATAGCTGATTTTACCACTCTAGGTGAATCACACTTGTATGTCCTTCCCCTGTCCCTCTGCAGACTCCTTAGAACCCTTGGACCATTTTTTGTCCTTTGATGTTTCCTAGACCATCCCCAAAAACATGTGAAAATTGCTATACACAAATTTTAAACCCCTAATCACGTGTATACGCGGGTTTGACCCCTAAAACTGCGTACATCGGGATGTGTGCATAATCCAAATCCTTTTGGATTTTTCCTTGACATGGATCCGACTCACTTGAATCCTAGCCTTCCCTATGCCTTGAGATCGTCAGATTCAACCTTTCATTACCCCTTTGAAAAGCTATATAAGGAACTCTTATACATTATAATGCTCAGATTCCCTATCCATGCTTATAATGTATGTTTGAATGAATATTTTATCCATGGATGTTTTCAAATGCTTATACATTGTTGATTATATATGCTAGAATAGATCTAACACCAATATATATANTTTATTTTTTACTTGTTGTTGAGGAAGTAATCTATCAATTGAAGCTGAAGTTGGAAAGCTCAACGAGGATCTACTTCAACTATCCAGAATAAGGTACGAGGTCTAATCCTTTAGTGTTAGATATTTAATTTCTATTGCATATTGGAATGGATTGATTTATGGATTCAAGCTATCTGTTGTAGTACCCCAATCGATAGGAATTTCTCTCTGTAACAATTACCTTTCAATTGCACTATATCTTTCCCTCCTAGGGAGTCTCTGTATTTCCCATTTTCATCAATACCTTCTTCCCCACATTCAGTATCTTGAAAACTTTCAAGATTGTCATTTTCGTTGTCCACATGGGTATTTACAAATTCATTTAACAACTCCAAAAATCTCTTGATTTGCATATAATCATTGAACACCTGCCAATATTTGGACTTGTTAGGTATAGAGGGTCTGTTTCTTATGTCAATCTTACACTCCCTTTTTCTAGCAGTGGGATGTTTGAACCTTCTGGCTGTGACTGCCAAGGAATCAACTACTGCATTTTCACATCTTGGGACTACCCTAATTGCATGTTTAGTGAAATAATTACCGAGCATATCCCATACTTCATTCCTATAGGCCCTCATCCTGGGGTGTCTGGTTTGATATTTTTCATTTACCTGGTTTAGGACCAATTCTGAATCTCCTATGATTTGTACATTTTTGGCTCCCCTATCTTTCAAAGCTTGCATCCCTAACAATAACACTTTGTACTCTGCTACATTGTTAGTACATTCAAATTTTAACTTATAAGATAGAATTTTAGAGCTCGTGGATGGGGAAATGATTTACACACCTGCACCAGCTCCAATTCTAGCAACCGACCCATTGAAGTACAATGTCCAGAGACCTTCTTCCTTCTACATTTTCTATAAAGAATTATGTCTCCTTGCAACTTCTCCTTCCTTTTCAACAAGCATCGAAATATTGAGATCACATTGGGAGACGTAATTAAATAAAAAAGAGGATCCCAAGCCGGTGTCGACAGTGTATATAGCGTGGTAATCTGGTATGTCTTGGCTGTTGAACACATATGGGGACCTCTTCTTGCTGTAAATTATTTTACTCCCTCCATCCATAGGAATAGTAGCATAAGGCATGTCCATATGCAAACTACCTTTCAATTTGGATGTCCAGGATCTGGAAAATAATACACTGAACACGCCCATCACCACAATTTTGGAGGGAATTTTTGTCAGAGTTACTACCATATCTTTAACCAGGCCGAGAAATTTTACTTTTCTAGAATGAAAAGAGTATAAGTCCTTGTAGGCTTGAGTAAATTCTTATCCCAAACTCTCTACCACCCCCTTGGGCATCAAATTGTGGGAAGCCCCTGAATCCAACATGGCATTGTGCATGACCATATCATGCACATTTAGGCTCAGGTAAAATAGGGGAACCTCCTCTTCATCTCCATTTTCAAGTTTGGAACCAAAGCTAATAGCAAGAGCATCATCATTCACTTCTAATATGTCAGGATGAGATTCTCCTTGATTTTAACCATTCCCGTTATCTTATCTCTGTATTCTTTATTCCTTAGCAACTCATTGAAGGGAATATGGATTTTTACCTTTGAAAGTTCATTCTGCAAGTTGAAAGTGGGCGTGGTTTTCTATGCATCCACCGGTGTCGACGGCCTGACTTCCTTTTTCCTTTCAACTTGATTCACGGGCTCTTTGCATGCAATCTTCTCTTTTGGACTTTTTATATTCTTATCAGTGTTTTGTATACTGTTGGAGGGATGGCTAGAATTGAGCCTTCCTTTATTAATAACGGTGTCCATACTTCTCAATTGAATTTTTCTATGGACCTCATCTATAGCGTGCAAATACCCCTTTTGGTATTGCTCTGATTCTTCCTTGAAACCTTTCTGATCCTCTTCTTGAGCATATAGGTTATGATCCATCTCTATGACATATATATCAAAGTCTAGATCACCGAAATGGTGGATTTGGTCTTCACTAGGTTCCTCTTGACCCTCACCATCAACATAATTTTTGGTAAAAGGAAGTTTTATTTGCTGGTTTCTTGGGTTTTGGGGATTCCTGGAATCCCTCTGTCTGAGCTGTTGAGGCTAAGCAGGATTGGGTGATCTGAAATTCAGGTTTTTGATTTAGGTTTCATTTTGTTCCCTATTTAGTGATCCATTGTCCACAGCTAATTTATCCATCAACTTCTCTATTTTCTTGAACATAATTTCAAACTTCACATCATTAGCGGAAGTAATAGAGGTAGAAGGCCCATCTTCTACGATTTTCCTTGTCTCCATCTTCTACTTAATCTTCCTTCTCACCATCATATTAGCCTTCACCTCTAAGGAATCTTGAAACATTGTAGGAAGATTTAAATACTCCCTCTCCCTTAACAGCAAGGAAAAATCACTGTCAAAAGCATCAACATAGTGGAGTTTTGCAGCACCCACTAGCGGTTTTATGTCAGCAGGAATAGAATTGTACAACCTCATAAACCTACTGGAAAATTCATGTACAGACTCGAAACCGTCCTTCTTCAAGCTATTGTACTGGGACAGGACTTATAGGGCACTTCTCTTATCGTCCCACCTTTCCAAAAACACAATTTGGAAAGCAGTGAATGTGCGAATGGACCTAGCAGGAAAATATTTAAACCATTTCTTTGCCTCTCCCGAGAGGCTCAACACGAACATCCTCATTTTCACATCATCATCATCCACCAGCTCTAGGTCCAAAAATTCTTTGAACCTATCGACATGTTGTCTGGCTGTGAAATTTCCCTCTCCATCATAGAAGGGGACTCTGTAGGCATAACCTTGAGGGAATTCATGTAACATTATAGGTAGAACTAGTAGGGCGAACCTGCCAGCCATTGGTCTAGGTGGGTTCGGGACTACAGGAGGAACTTGGAAGGTTGGGTGATTTTGCACCACTGGGGGAGTACAGGGTTGAAATTTTTGAAAAGTAGGGTTTCTAGACCTTTGAAGGTTCTTCCAGAGAGAGTCCAACATATATGCTTATAACCTATCAGGATTCACTTTGGTGTTCTTCATCTCTGACTCTTATTTACATTTAGGCAAGGATCTTTCAAATTAATTTTCCTCTATGGAATCTTGGACCCTACGAAATTCTTCAGTAGAGGAATTTTCAAACTGAGGAATAGCTAACTAGTCCTTTCCCTTATTTAGAAATAGTTTATTAGGGTTATCCACACTTTGAAAAATCTTAGTGTCAGGATTACCTCGTGTATGTGGTCTTCGAGAAGCCAGGATGTATTCTATATATAGCTTATAACCAATGTGGATTCGCCAGGGAAAATACATAACCTTATTAACCTGTAAGGGTCTCTATTTGTCTGCAGAAACCTTTTTGTCCTTGAATATTTGTCATTCTCCCAGGGATGATCTTCAATTTTGTCCTTGGAAACGGCACTAGTTTGTTAGCACTCAGAATCGCACCCAAGGTTGCAAAAAGATGGACCCCGAGGTAATAGAAAAATAGATTTTGGAAAGGGATTGCACTTATCCTTTCCTACAGAGGGATCTCTCACAAATATATAACAAGGCCAGATATATTGTCACGGAATTGAATTCAAATACTGGTTGTTGAAACAAGGTAAATATCTATTGGGCTATAGAGTCATAAATACCAAGGAGCATAGAGCAGTTTTCATAGGGAATAGTTACAAGAACAAGTTAGTACTTCGATCACAGTTGATATGTTTTGGGTCTGGTGGAAAATGAAGAACAATGACATTCCATTAATGTAGAGCACTGCAAAGATGAATTCTACACCAAATTTGGAAGAAACATTTGGTGAATGTCTAAAACAATGGCTAGAGCATAAAAATATGAATTCTGAACCATTATACACTAATGAAACACATGAATAAAACATAATGTAAAGAAATAACAAGAAGTACATGCACGTAAGGAAAGGAAATTACAAACTGTAATTGAGAAATACAAAGGAATTCTTGCATTCAAATAACCAACATTAATCTTTGTAACTTGTATTAAAAAAATCAAAATTACACAAACTCAACAGTCTTACAGGTGCCAACCAACCCCTTCTCCCTCTCTGGGAGCATATTTATACTGTTTTGGGGACCCCGAGACCAACCTAGAAATGGGGCCAAAATTAGTTACAAAATTAGAAACAAACTTATAACAAAATATAACGTGGCATTTTCTCCATGATGTACATAAAATAGAAAGTGATGAAGGCAACACACTGGTTGGTCCTAGAACAGCGAGACATCTTCAAAATCCAGGATCACTTGATCATCTTGCACATGTATCTTTGGTTCTAATCATGGATTAGGCACATCCTCATTAGTGCATCTTGTTCTTAGCCTTACCATAGTTCTCAATCACCTTCCATTGGTTAACAGTTGGCATTTCTAGCTTGATCATTTCCTTCGTTAATACGTTGAGTTCTAGGTTCTCCAGGTAGGAAGGTGTTGGCATTTTTATGCACACAATTATGAAATGAAACGGTAATTCAAATTCACCAGATAATTCACCAACCACAACTTTACCTGAAAGCGACTGTTGGGCCATATATTCAAATTTCCTATGGTCTTGTCTGCACTTCATCAATCTGTCATGATATTCTTTTTGGGATAACATCGGTCCTTTTTCTTCCCAAAAGAAGGGGATCCCTCTTTCGACCAGAGGATTCAAAAGAGAAGCAAATTCATTAAACTACTTGTGCATGAAGTTCCACTTCAATTCAACCATCTTTAAGTGATAGTGTTTGTTCACCACTCTCCTAGCCCATGTGATAACCAAAATTCTATCTTGGATATTCCCCCATCTGATGTGTTCTTCAATTAAATTGTTTAGAAAATTGAATGAACCCTCATCTATGTCTAGGGGCATTTTGTTCAAGTCCTTCTTCGCCATCAGAATGTACTTTTTGGTTTCCTGTGTAGCACCATCTTTATCCTAGATAAAATCCAAGTAAGGCCACAACTTATATTCCCCTGCTATTATCATATCCCAGATGAGGTGTTTTTTCCCTTGTAGGGATACTAAGAAAGAAACTTTCTTTTTCAGCTTGTTGTTCTTGTCCTCCAATTCTTTACAATACTCTTCCAGCTTATTTCTCATTTCTTCCTTGAGTTCATCCATATCCCATCAGATCCTTATTTTGTTTTCTTAGACCAGTGATTTATAGAGCCTTGATACTTACTTGAGATATGGCTTGAGAAAGAGAGTCCTCATTAGATGCTTCAGAAGATGGGACCACTAATACTGGTTGTCCCTAATTCTTTTCACTCAGTTATTGTAACTATTTTTCTAGCTCTGCTTTCTTTGGTCCAAAAACCTTTTCCTTTTTTTCCCAGAGCTCTGCATATTTCTCCCACTGTTTGTCTTTCTCTTCATATTTGAGTAATATAGCCTTGAAATTGATCAAGTTGGTGTTTAGGTCTTCCTTCTCTTTCTAAATTTCGATCAGTTCATAGGTTTCTATGAGTCGGGTAGCTGGGATGTCTAGCTTTATTTTTAACAGATGAATTTTACTATCCTTGTCTTTTAGTAACTTTTGTGTGGAAACACCTTTGTCTCCTGGGTTGTCTGCTACCAATATATCCACCTGGATCTTCTTGATCTGGACTTGGTGAGCTCTATTCTCTACCTTCTCCTTTCAAATCAGCTCCTCAGCCCTTTCCTTACTAGCTGTTAATTTGGATATCTACAACATAGATTGGAGTAGGTTGGTATAGATGATATCACCTATCCCTCTGTGTAAGTGAATCATATCAGTTTTGGGAACCCTCTTCAGATCCACCTTCATTTTGGATACTTTATTTCTTGAAATTACAACCAAGTTCAACGTCCCTCTGGCTTGATCTCTAATAGTCACTAGGGAGGTGTTCTGGCTGGGTAATTTCCCCACCTGATCACTTAATTTCACTTTTTCCCCAAAATTCTTTTCACCAGCATCCCTATTAACTATCCAATAGCTCTGCTTTGGATCTGTACTTATTCACATATTCTTTAGAGACACTATCGAATGTATACTCCTGAATTTAAAAGGTTGGGCCTTTGACTTTTATAGTTTTCTTTTTTCTTTTATCCTTTGCATCCTATACCTGCCCACCCAGTTTTTCAGTCTTCTACTTTTTGGGTGTTTTGGAAATGTCCCTTTGGTCCACGTCCATGGATTTTGGGCATTCTCTCTTATTTCCCTTTTCAGACACACTAGCTAAAGGGGTGATCTGTGTGGCCACAGCAACAATGATGGAGAGGTCTTGACGAGGGGAATCACCTACTGGTGCAGAGCAAGTCAAATTTTCTGTCATGTCTTCATAATAACTGGCCTCTTCAGGATACTCCATCCAGTTCACTTTTTCCACCAACCCTGCCACTTCAGCATGCTTGAATGGCTTGTTTTTATTGGCCTGTTTCCTATTAGAGATGATGTGGTGAGCGTCATAGTTAATTGTAGCCTCCATTGCAAGTCCTTTTTGCCTTAGAAAATTTTCAATCATGGACAGAGCTGATTTGTTTTTAATGGTAAATGGACCAACTTCCCATGGAAACTTAATATCCACGAGCTTTCTAAAACTTATGAAATGTTCATCTTCAACTAATATCATTTTCCTGATCAAGTCCAATGCAAACATTCTCAATGTCAGAAACGTCGGTAGGACATACGGTTGGTGAGTAAACCGATAGACCCTAATCATGGTATTGTCCTTGGAGAGGAACCAGTCCCCCACTCTCCTTTCAGGAGACAGATGCAACAGCTTTTTCATCTTTGGTAAGACCCTCGGCAGCCTCTTTTGGAAAAGTAATTCATATACCGGTGCCATGAGGACATTCATGAACTTGCAATAATATTTACACATGTCCTTTGTTATAACCATCTCCAACAGTTGAAGGTTGTTTTCATTGAAGCTCAAAAACATCTTCAGAAGGAGAGACTGAAACCTAAAGGTTCTCGACGGACAGAAATTACTCAGCTGAGAATGGATGTTTCTGGATAAGAATTCATCAAATTGTAGACAGGAGAATGGTGAAGACTGACTTAACGTTTCTGACACTATTTGACCTGAGCTGAGGGTGAATATTGGACTCAATAAAGGTTTTGTGATGAATTAGTTTGAGTTCATACCTAAGAACTGGATTGCTAGGGTTATCAAAGACTGTGTCTCTTCTTTAAACAATTCAAAATCAATATGGAACAAAGGGTTCAATAACTGGCTTTCCAGTTTCAAAAATGTTTTGAGAAAATATTCCTTTTTCTCGCCTGACAACCTTTGAAAAAACTAGAGTACATAATCTTCATTGTACTCGCTAGACATCTGGGTAAACTTGGGAGGGATCAATAGAGTGTTTTGGATGGTGAGGGAATTTATGGGATACAACATCTTAGATCTAGACACATCCATTATTACACCTTAAGAAGGAGAATAATTATCTACACATCATTCTATGAATTTTGAGCAACTAAGGGTTTGTTCCACATAGAAGTAAAATAAATAAGAACCAAAAACCCCATGGGTGTCAATTCCATGCAACTGAAGAGTTTTCAACTTACTCTTAGCAGCTTCTATACTATCATGTAATATGATAATGTCGAAAACCTCAGAATGTTTATCTTCTAGGGATTCTTCAGCACTATGAAATTCAATACCTTAAGCCTCTAAATCGTCTGTTTCAGCCATGAGAACTAGCTTAATAGAATAGAAGACATACCAGGTTGGTTGACAATTTGATTGGGAATTTTTTCCACTGTGGTGCTTTTTGCACAGTCCAAACCCTCACTTTTTGATGCTCCAGAAAAATAATTGGTTTAACTCCACATGCCATATTTTATATTATTTTATTCCCTTATCCGACCATGCATCTTTTCAGTCGGATAAAATATTAGCCCTAGATCTCGGACCCAAGAGTCTGAGCTATGTGATCTTGACTGCTGGCACTTGTACTATCATGTTTCCTCCCCATATCCCTTCATGCACTTCCAACTCACAGGATTTAACCTCCTCCATTGATTTTAAACCGTTCTACCATCCCACCATCCAAAGTGGAGAAAGTTACAGAATTCCGCCACTTTCAACCGATATTTATCCCATGAAAGTGTAGTTAGAAGAACAAATTCTCACTGTGGATTTGTCCCCATGCCTATCCCAACCATCGAAAATATCCTCTCTTTAGTAAATTTCATGAGTTTTGAAGCGCTATCTCCTACGAGTGTTTTAGATCAGCGGAATTTATCTCCATCGCTCATTTAAGCCTTTCCTTATCTCAGTCGTCGAAATATGTCAATGCTTAATTCATTTCACCAATTTGAAACACACTTTTTGTGGTACACTTAAAACTTATGGAATGGCTCTTCTTAGTTGATCTACCACAACTCTTTCTCACGACCGTTGAAAAGTGATTCATTCTCTATCAGCCTCCTGACTGAAATTTCTTCTTTCGTCTCGCATGACCAACAAGAGGGGGCTTATTCATGACTCTGGACCTTCATATTTCCTTCATTCAATGGGTCATATCCTGTGCAGGTCATTCTGTTCTTATCAAATATCAAATCCCTTTTTAGATCCTTTTCTTTCTTTCAGAAACCCATTACAATTCCCGAGGTTCCTTGTCATGAAAATTTTGTAGGATTTATTTCTTCCCTTATGGGTCCAAAACCCATCCATCTATTTAGCACAAATCAGGTGCTAACACCTCCAAGGAAGAATCAATACAAGTGATAATTTCATAGATCGGTGACTTACCAGGATTTCTTCCTATCGCATCATGTGTTTCAAAGAATGTGTCTTTCACAGCGTTGATGTCAAACTATGCCTTCTTATTCGCAGCCATCTGAACTTGTGGACGGGGACCATCTTCTCCCACCGTCACACCTCTACGTGGCATGATGACTGTGACGTCAACATCCTGTGTCTTGGGTTCCACTGAAATCATCACAACCATTGGTCCTTGATTCTGGTTCAATGGTGGATTCATAGGTTCAGCCACATTCTGATTTGTATTCTAGTTCTCAATCAGAAGTTGGTTCTGCGCTTGATTTTGCAACGGAGGCTGATTCTATACCTGATTTTGGTTCTACTATTGATTCTGGTTTTGTAATTGATTCTAATCCTGTAACTACGGTACATTTACAGCATGCCACCTTGAAATCAGTTGTGGACATTTCTTAATAGTGTGATCAATCACAGTACAATACATGCATGTACATTGTAGTTGTAGACAATCTCTTTGGTAATCCCCCAACATGCCACAATTGTAACATTGGACAGGTCTGTGACCTTGTATGCCTCCTCGATCAAAACCTCCTCGCATCCTCAGAATCCTCCATGGAATCCTCCTTGTCGTTGGAACTATGCCTGAGCCAATTATTGTTGTTGGGGATCTAGCTGCTACTAAACATAATGTGCTAACTGAACATATTATGGCTACTACGATGCTATCTGCATCTGACTATACTGTGGTTGTGGTGCAAACTACTTTGGAGGTTGTTGGATTAATTTTTGTAGTATAAATTGCATCTACAGTGGAGGTGCATACTGTAGTTGAGGTGGATTTTGTACCACCTGCGGCTGCAGCGGTTGTACCTCTCAGTGATCCTCTCCCTTCACATAATACGATTCGTACATTCTCTCCCGGAGTAGGTCATATGCACAATAGTCTTTATCTTCATTCCCAATAGATCGATAAAATGAGAAGTATAGATTTGTCGGCATCATCACCATATTCTTCATGTATCCACATTCCTCATGCCGATGCCCATATACTTGACAAATGCGGCACCAAAGTACACTGTTGCAACTAAAATGGTTCGGCACCCCTAACAACAAATAGTTTCAAAAGTATGGGCAAGTATCCTTGGTATGTCCATCTACACGACATCGATCACACCAGAGATCCTCACTTTGTTCCTTTCCCTTCTTAATGTCTTATAACTGAAGTGTCAAGTTTGCTAACTACATCTGAATTTGGTTCATACCAACTGCATTTTCTCCAATGGGTGAAGCTTCCAGCTTCATGGTGATCTCAAGAGCCTCACTCTATGTCGTGATCTTCTGCTGCATAATTGGTAGTTCGATATGGGTTACCAGCGCTGCAATAAACCATTCCGTGTGTTGAATGTCGCTCATCTCAAAACTAACTCTTTCCATGAGTGTCTTGAACCTATGATCAAAATCCCAAATAGTCTCATTAGGATACTATTTAATTTCCTTCAGTTCCATAATGTACTGTGGTTCAGACTTAGTTTTTATGAATTATTCAATAAGTCCTCTCTTGACTTCTTCCAATGTCTTCGGTAGAGTCCCTATAAGAACTTGTACAAATTTAATATACCAATCTAGTGCATGACCCCGCAAGGTTGTCTCCAATTGGCCCATCTTAACATCATCATCTACAGCTTGTCTTACAGTCCATACTTCTTCACACAGGAACCAGTACTATTCTAGATCCTCAACCTCATTCTCATGGAACAATGGTAACTTTGCTTCATCGCTCACCATTGTGGGCCCTCTTCCTACCAATGTCAATATACTGCTACTATTATAGTGATGTTGGCATGTCAGACAGGTTGGTATTGTACTCGTGCTTCTTCCTGATTGTGATGTAGTGTGCAGAGGTGTAGGTATGTTTCTTCTGGGGGTTGATCTTACCTCTACCCTAGACATAGTTTGGGTCTGGTTGTCCTCGTTGTAACAATGGGGTCGCTTTGTCCTGTGTGGTATTCCTTCACGGTATTGCGTCTCGATTACAGCAGGACCTTCTCCAATCCTTTGCCTCTTCTCATGTCAAAACCTTGCCCCTCCTCTTGTAAGACAACTTTCTTCCTTGGCTTCCCTCTCAGTCTCATTATAACTTGCACCCATCTACCCCGTATCATTCCATTTGTCTCCCCAAGTTTCATCATGGTATTCATAGCCCCCACACACCAGAGTTATAATACTCAAGGTGCATCTTTAATATTTCTTTTTCATAGACAAGCATCTTAATTGAAAATTTCAATGACAACAACAACCTACCTCTTGGTCTGTTGAAGAGTTCCCTTTCTTCTTCGTTGTAGGACTTGGTAGCATCAACCGCAAACTCGGTGATATAGCCTTCTAAGATGTTGTCCAACTAGAATTCAACAGCCCATGATGATTTGTTGTCAATTTCCTGCAACTCTCAGATCAATTCCCGGGTCCAAGACGTCGGCTCACCTCCTTGGAAATTGTTCTTGCGATAGGTAAACCATGCCAACCACTCATACAGGATGATCGGGAATTCAAATAAAAAGTACTCATGCGGAACTTCTTGTATGTATATTTCCAACCACTTATTCGTCGTCAGCCCAGGGTTCTAATTTTATGTCTTAGCAAATTCTCGTAGCTTCTAGTTGAACCAATCTTGAATTTCTGGTCTTGTCAGATGCCACAACATGTCCTCCCTTCAATTGCAACAAGGTCTCGACAACGAAACCATTTGTTAGAACAAACCCAGCTAACAAAACCCAGTCGACACAAGTTATGACTCTATTGACATCCAAACTAGTGCAATCTCCCTGAGCACTGGCCTAGACAGGTTTTACCCTATCCAGCAACACCTACAGAGTGGAAGAGGTCTCACCCGAGATATTCGAGGGAGAGCTGAAGGAACCAATATTCCATAGAATAGGAAGGGACAATGTGGCATCAATATTAACAAATCAGTGCAGCATTTAACAAATATTATTACTTAAGAATCAACACAAACATTTATCATTATTCTTCCTCATATCGCATCATTCCATTATAAATGCAGTAAACATATTGATGCGCAAATAGATCCAGTAAAATAACATCATCTAAAGCAGGAAAACATCGCATCATAGATCCATGTTGCACATTCACTTAACATTCATCACAGAGACATAGAAAACAATAAAATAGTAAAATAGAGAGACACAGTGATGCAGATCAACTTTTGCCTTATCATATTACTTCCACACAAAACAACAGATTCTTCAAAATAGTTCACAAATCACCAAGTGTTCTCTAATTTCCCCTTCTCTGTCTTTCTCTATCATTTGTAATTCTACTTCTATTTATAGGCTTGCACCTTTACATTCAAGGTCCACTTAGACAACTTCCTAACTAACTATTAACTGAATCTACAAAATCATGACCAATATCCACAAAATATGGTCAAAGTACAAAAAGGTGACACAAAATATACAAAATATTCTATTCTCTTCCTTGCACACCATTCTCCCCTTACGCAGTGTCTTTTTCTCTTACGCAACATCCATGATGATGTGCAACTAATGTATCCAAAACCCCTGTCAACATGTAACAACCTTCTTGCAGCCCAACAACGATCCACCTAGCCATAGAATTTGTCAAGCCATATATTTCTTTAACAGATTCACCCCCGAGTTCGGGACATTCATCCAAAAGAAGGGATTGGTTCTTTCTATACAACTATCTTAGACCTCTAGCACCCCCCTTTTCCCTTCATCCTGTTAGCCTAATGACTTGGGATCCCTTCTCTAATCTAACAGGGCCCTCGAGTTCCCTTCTCCGAGTTAATAGTCCCTCAGGTTTGTTACCCCAATCCCTCTAGGGATCTAACACAGGAGGGTCAAGAACTCTATGTGCCAAGAATTAATAGATTTTATTTTTCATGGTATACCTCAGGTGTATTGTATGGGTGGCTATGAAATGGCTTCTATGATATTCATGGGATTCAATTCTAACCTACAATTCAGGTACAAAATTGATAGGATATGTTGGATTTTCTATGAAATAAAAGGTTGCTCAATCATAAGGGAATAATGAATCCCACAATGAGGTTAACTCTCACTATTTATAGGTAATTTCAAGGACTATCCAAGTGACATAAGGAGGGATGAGATTTATCCATATGGCACCCACAGAATGGTACTAAATAACACTAAGGATGATATTGGCTAGCCACATGGAATTCATGCAATGGATTATATTTCTCTACCCCTTATGGAATCATATCCCCCCATTTCTTCTTAATCCTCTAGTCTGTAGTTGTCCTAGTTTTTATATTAAAAATGAAATATATATAGAAATTTCCATAAATTGTATAGGTTTGGTTGATTCACGTCCATCTTTATTTCCATTTTCACAATATTTACATAATTACATCATGGGGTCAAAAACTGCATGTTACACAAATAGAGCATCAGCCTTGGTAGTTTTTACCTAAATATTGATGTGGAAAATTTTAATCATCTCCTTCCCTTCCTTGTGATCAAGGCTACTTAAATTCACCTCCTTCTTCACTAAAGTTTGGAAAATATTCGCATCCACAACTAAGTTTCTCTCTACATCTTTCTTTGAATCCATGGCTATAACATTCTTCTTCTTAGCATCCTTCTTATGGTTCTTAGGGTTCATCTCTATATATAGATTCCAACACTTTTCTTCAATGTGACCATCAATGTTACAATGGTTATAATGGTTTTTCATATCCTTGTGCTAATGTGCCATGGCTACAGTATTATTATATTTTCCCTCCAACTTCCTCTTTTCCTCCTTACAAGCATCTTGGTTCTCTTTCTCTTTGGAATCGCTTAGCACCTATCCCTTCTTATGGCCTATATTTTCTAGATCATGTACTTGCACATATGCCTCATAAATTATCATGGGATTGAAGAGCATCACTTGCTTTTTTAAATGACTATGTAGACCCCCCAGATACTTGAGGAGTACATTTGGATTATTGGGTGAGATACCCAGCATGAGAACCATATTCCTGAATTCGGTGGTGTGCTCTTGCACACTCTACCCTTTCCTTTGCCTATATTAATTCCAACGGATCCATTAGTCCTCTACATATCAAATAGGTAGAACTAGGACTTAATGATGGTTTTGAATTCCTCCCACTTAGTTACTGGTGGATCACCCTCTATCCTCAGTTCCTTTGTGTGGATTTCCCACTAGGTTAATGCATGTCCCTCTAATTTTAGTCAAGCAAATGATATTTTATGCTCCTTGTCTATTTTATAGATACTAAAATATCCCCCTAATTGTTGAAACCAATGATTCAAATTTAAAAAATCAATATCACCTCAGTATGACTTGATATCGACTTTCTCTTCCATATTAAATAAAACTGGGAAGGAATATTGTTACTAGAACTTGGATACTCTTTTCCGGGTTCTTTCCTTAGCTCCTTTTCTAAATCTCCTTTATATTTTTATTTTCCCTCTTATTCAATATTTGACTTAGAGCCTCCAAAATTACTGCAAGGTCCAAACTTTTTCTCCATGGCCACCATGAGGATTAACATATTACAAGCGATACTAGAAACCTCTATTTTCAACTTTGTAAATTGCTTTTGGTACTCTTCTTCACCAGACTCATCCTCCATGGCTAGGGTTTGAAGAATTTTTTTTATTCCGCTAGATCTTTCAATTTCGTACAAAACCCAGAAAAACACTACTCACATACAAATATGACTAGTAAATTTCCATGGACATTCCATTGGAACAATTCATCACAATGAATCTGACAACTTAGTTCTTTTTTTTACCTTATTTTCACTGAATGTTGAATAAACTAGAACTAAAAGGAAAATAACTAGAACAAATAAATACACAATTGTTACACCCAAAATTTGTTCTTATGCGCAATCCCTTGAAGCTTCCTAGCCAAACCTTTTTTTTAGGATATTTTTGCTCAGTTCTAAGAGTCTTGATTCCCTTTTCCTTCTGAAATAGAGTGCCATCCCAGCCTAACACATATTTCCTAATGGTAAGGTGGACCAGTGACACTTTTTTCCTGAGGACAAGGAGTGTTAGCACATCCTACTAGTACACAAGGAGCGGCAGCACTGTTAAAATGGAAAAAAAGAGAATATTTTGAGAACCTTCTAGATGAAATTCCTCACGGAGGCTTATCCCAACTTCTTGGAGTAGGTAGAATTCATAACCCTTTGGGCCCTCTTTGTCCTATATATACAATATTCATGGACCATGAGAGGAAGGATGTTCAAGAGAGAAAATTTATGTTGCTAGAATCAATACTAGTATAGGAGGAAAAGTGTGTGGCTGCGAGTAAGATTTGTAGAGTTTGTAGAGTTTGTGGTTGTGAGTCAAAAAAAATTGTGAGAACAAATATCGACATCAAGACTTTGTTTGTATTTTTATTCTCTTTTCCTGTTAATACAAATGTGTTCCCCTTTCCCATGAATTATTTGTGTTAGTCTCATTTATTCATTACTTTTCTCCTTGATCATTAGTATAGATATTTGAATTATCTTGTTACTTTCACTTTTGTATCTTGTTCCTTACATTCTTTTGCAGGCACAACTGATCATAAGAGAATACACAAGGAAAGGATCACTTTCATTATTGAGGTACAAAACCTTGAAATTCAAGTAGTTTAACCATCTAGGAAGAGGATGCATTGATGTGAGTCTTTTGTTCTAGCTCAGCCCCATGTATACTAGGGACATAATCTTTGTCTGCATTGATTGAGAATTTTCGGTAACAAAATTGGAGACCATATGGGGGAGTCTAATCATATATGTTTTTTTGTTTTGATTTTGATTACAAGCTCTCAAATATTTTCTCTTGCTCATTTGAATATTTAAGGGGTGAAATTCATCTTAGGATAATTCCATCTGCCACATCATATCAGTGTTTAAACTCAAAAAATTCTAGTTCGATTTGTAATTTGTTATGCTGAAGGTTTTATCTTCTTTTTGGTTCTCTAGATCCATTGACGCACCCAAGTCACTTTGACAGAGCATCAAGCTCTGTTTAACACCATTTTCTTGCTATCACAGTGCATCGTCGATGCCTTTATCTCAGAGACACAGTACACCACCAACATAATCGCTACGAGACAAAAGTGACGAATCCAATAGTGGGCACCTTGGTTCTACCCTATAAAGTGCATAGAGGTAGGCCATATCCAACTCTAGAGTTTCTTTTTGAAATTTTTGTTTTGGTTACAGTTTTGTCAAATTTCCCTCCTGTTTATTGACAGGTCTGACAGTTTGTACTTATCCTGAATGTATTTTTTGAGACAAATTCTTGAAAAGTTATCTTATTAAAGGCTCTAAATTGAGTGATTTTGTGTTTGGAAGTTTCAATCTTGGGTTTATAGTTTGAATTTAGATCTTTTTATTTCCAAATACATATGAAGAAAATTTATTATAGTTTCTTGTGATTTTTAGAGTGATTTTTTTCTTTGCATTTTTATTTCCAAAAAATACATAAAAAATAAAAGAAAAATTTAGATCTTATACTTTTGATTTGATTAGGTGTTTTGAATCTAATTAATCACATAGAGTAGTAGTTATTCTTTTGAGTTTTGACTGAGAAAAGCATAGAAATTAAGGCATTAAGGATTTGTTTCCTTTTATGTTAGAGATCTCTTCAGGTCTAGCATTGAGAGGTGTTGGGGAGCGCGCCTTAACGGTCATTCATTTTGGTAACTCCGTGGTTTTTGTGGAAGCTTGTAAGCGGAGTTGCACATCAAAATAGTCTTAGGGGTGTTGGGGTTGAGTCAAAGCCCTCTTTTTGTAATTGTCCATAATTTTTGGGCGTAAGCCCATGATTTTGTAATAGTGCACTTGCATAAATAGGCACTCATGTAAAGATGTCAAGATTATCTAATGAGATGAGGATCATGTGATGCGAAGCTAAGAGCTATTTTTGGGTTTTAAGGTCAAGTCTCGACTGTGTGCGTGGACGACCTCTGTAGCTGAGTGTGCAAAGGGTTTTGTAAGAAAGGTTCTGCAGCTAAGTGTGTAGTTTGGGTGATTAAGAGGATCTGCAGCTGAGTGCGCAGATCAGAACTGTGATTTTGTAAAGAGTTGAATAAAGCACAGTTTTGTGGACGTAGCCCCTACCCTAGGGGTGAACCACGTTAAATATCGTCTTGTGGTGGTTCTTTTATGTGGTTTCTGTTATGTTTTTATGCTTTTGATAAGTTGGTGGATGCTAACGTAAGATAACTGTTAAATATTAACTTCACTGTGAATTCCCAGTTAAGGGTTAAGCAAGTAACATTCTTTTATCTAAACTGCGAAGCTACTTAGGTGAATGTCGAAGCTCTATTTTGTATAAATAATTGTTGTTAAGGCTAAAGGTACAGTAATATCCCTCTTCTGCTTGCAGAAACCTGATTCTGTGGCACCCCATAGCTGTTTCAGGTGAGACTACAACCTGTTCACAGGTTGTTGCCGAAAGGGCCAACACTGTGGGTCTTTTTGTTGGTGCGAAGATCATAGTATAAAACCCGGGTGTGCCCTATAGCCCAACAAATTGGTTCCGTTGCCGGTTGAACTCAGTATCTGCTTTAAGAAGGATCTACGTCGTACCTGAAGGGCTATGTTTTGGACGCCCTCAGTAAAATAAATCAGTGATTGGATTGAAGAGACTTATCTGAAATTTGCTGAGCAAGAAAATAAGGATCCTCGTCGTAGTTCAAACGACTTTTTGCAAAGGTACATTTTTATTGATATTCATGCAATTTTCTTTGGTAGTATCCACATAGAATTGCACCAGTGGTTATCCAGGTTAACAGAAAGAAATACCAACTTCAAGGAAGATCAGTTTCCTGACTGGACCCCCGCAAGAATTAACATATTGAAAAGAGTGAACAACGCGAACCCTTGAAGAATTTGTGACAGAATTTGCCATCGACACAAGAACCTCTTTTAGTGAAGCTGAAAGACATTTTTTCAAAGGACCAAGGGGTAAGTACCTAAATTCATTTAGTTTGCAAATTAAAATTCTCTTTGCTGAGAAAGGTATATTGTTGATCGAATCAAATTGCTAGATTTCTTTTTACTAACCTATGTTTGCAAGTGAAAGTGACTTCGATGAGCAAAGTGGTTTGCTGTGAAGCGGTAAAAGATACAAGAGAAACCTAGAATCCTAT
>LPNX010398360.1:55993-109825 GCA_001517045.1 Pseudotsuga menziesii
TTGACTTGGTTTATGAAGTTTTCCAATACTCAGAACCATGTCTTGGCTGATATTAAAACAACAATGATCAAGGAGTTCAAGAAGCCTAAATCAGAGTCACAGTGTATAACTGAACTGAAAGAGATTCAACAGAGGCAAGGTGAATCAGTTTGGGATTTTGATCAGAGGTTCAAAGTTCTGCTAGATCAAGTTAGTTTCACTATTGGACCAATGCATCATAAAGAATGGCTCATTGCATCCCTATTACCTCATATCAGAATCCACTCATGCAACAGAAGGTTGCTGATCAGCAAGAGGCTTTGGAGATTGCCATGAAACTGGAGACAGCTCTTGTCGAAGATAATTCTGGCATAGCCCAAAAACAAGTGCAGTTGGCAGAAATGGCTTTGGAGCTTCACGACATGAAGAAGGGGAAATATATTCATGAACAGGTTTGGTGTACACGATGTAGGACAGAAGGTCATGACAAGGAACAATGTCCTGCGCTAAGAAATTACCTGAATATTGGTGCGCCAAACCCATTAACCCTAATGTTCTATATTGTGATATTTGTAGAACAACTGGCCAGCATCGACTTGAAGACTGCTATCTGCTACAAAGATATTTTCAAGTACCTAAGAATCCCTATTGCAAGTTCTGTAAGTCAGTAGGACACAACAAAGATGAGTGTTGTAGCTTTGACCTTATGAGAGAACGAGCCTATTATGCTTATAGGGTACAAAACGATGCACAAGGAAATGATGGATATGGTTACCATGGTGGTCGAGGTAGTTTCAGAGGTCGTGGTCATGGTGATATGTCTAGAGGAGGTCGAGGCTAGATTATTTGCCATAATTGCAACCAGGAAGGACATCTAGCTAGAGACTGTCAGAACCCAACTACGACATGTCGATATTGCAGAGCAGTAGATCATGTCATTGAGAAATGCCCACAGCTGATAGCCAAGATACAAGAAAGAAATGGATCTCCAACTCAGAATATTCAGATGATTACTATAGAGTAAAGGCCTGTCCCAGCCATTAACGTTGTTACAAGGAGTGGAGCTATGACGCAAGTGCAGAATAAGGAGAAACAGCCTAACGAGGCTTGGGTTTGTAAGACCCTAGATAAAATTCCATCATTTGATGTTGGAAGAGAAAAAGAAACATTTATGGAAGCCAAAAAATACTTTGTTGATCCGAGCACATCAGTAGCACCTACGCAACAGTATCAACAGCAGTCACAGTCTCAAGAAGCTTCGACAGATAAAGTAAGTACACTGTCATCATTTTTATAGAGTTGTATGAAGCTCTTAAGGAATCAGAAT
Source organism: Pseudotsuga menziesii (assembly GCA_001517045.1). NCBI lineage: Eukaryota > Viridiplantae > Streptophyta > Pinopsida > Pinales > Pinaceae > Pseudotsuga > Pseudotsuga menziesii. Next base: position 57,300 of record LPNX010398360.1, read on the forward strand.
GCTTTAAATGAGTTACAGAAATTTATTGCTTCTTTTGAACCTCAGCGAAGATCTGGTAAAGAAAAAACCGTTAATAGAGTTAGAAGGATTGGAAGAGAAATGAGGTTGCATGCTCAGATAGGAGAGTATGACATGACTGACATCATTTTAGACTTGGGCTCAGAAGTAAATGTCTTAACTAAGCAGACATGGGAACAAATGGGAAAACCTACCCTTGAATGGTCTCCTATACAGTTGAGATTATCCAATCAGCAGAAGATTGTGCCCCTAGGAAGATTCCCTAGTGTCCCAGTAGACATTGATGGAGTAAGTACCTTAGCAGATTTTGAAGTCATTGAAATAATTGATGATAGCAACCCCTATCCAGCCTTGCTAGGAATTGAATGGGCAATAGAGAATTCTGCAGTAATCAGCCTTAAGAAAAGGAAGATGACTTTTGAAGGAAAAGGCTTGAGATTCATAGTACCCTTGGACCCTTCTCAAGGAGAAAGGTACACAGAGCCAGTCAAAGATGAAGATTAGGATGTTTTGGATCATATCTACAACATCATAGCTAAAGAAGAAGACTATGTTAACCCTACTCCTGAAGGTATAATGGATTGGAAGTGTGATAGTTCTTGCATGACTAATTCAGACGAAGGATTAGAGAATTGGAAGAGTAGACTTTATGAGCTACATGGACATCAATGTGAAAGAATTACCAAGTCTCTCAAATGGCTTGGTTCACAGACAAGAGTCTTACCTCTTTTTGATGGCTTGACAGACCCCGAAGATTTTATTTTGCAATTTTCAGAGCAGGTACCAGATTCACAGAAAATGGAGACTCTAGATTCAGTATTTAGAGCCACAGCTGCTAGATGGTGGAATGGTCATAGAAAGTACATTCATAGCTGGGAAGGTTGTCAAAAGTCCCTTCGCCTGAGATTCATGGATCAACCTCAGGAGGTGCGAAGAAGATTTAATGGTAAGACTAGCCCTCAGGAACATTTGGAGCAGTGCTACGAAGCATGGAAGCATGTACCTTATGAAGAATGGGTACATAGGTTTATACACACTCTAGAACCTATAGCAAAGAAATGGTATGCGGAGGTGGAGCTTCACCATGGTACTGTAAGTTGGGATAGTCTTGTTGATATTTTTGTGATTACATTTTCTATTAATGAGGTTTGTCCTGCTTTGGACGTAGCTGTTAGGTTTATCCATACTAAGGTGTTTGATGATAAATAAATAACATAGTACCAACCTGATTGGAAGGAACAAGAAGCTAATGCAGTAGAATGTTATAACCTCGCAATTGATGAGGATGATGACCCGCGCAATATTAACATTCCTGAGTCAGAAGGACACTGCAAATTACATGGACTAGTAGTCAAAGCACCTGAAGTGACTCAGCCCTTGAAGACAAGGCAAGTAAACATTGGATCAGAAGAAATTCCTAAGTATGCTACCATTGGAGATTATTGGGATGAAGAAATGGTGAGCAAAGTGACCCAACTTCTCCATGAGTATCAGGACTTATTTCCGACAAAGTTCTCAGAAATGAAAGGTATCCTTGGTGATATAGGAGTGATAAAAATCCCTTTGAAACCTGATGCGAAGCCTGTAAAACAACGCCCTTATAGGCTGAACCCTAAGTATAAATAAAAAGTCAGGATGAAGCTAGATAAGATGCTCGCTGCAGGCATCATTGAGGCTGTGAAAGACATTCTGTCGCAGGTCGAAGCTTGAAGCTCTTTTGAAGCCATTGTCAGGAAGTGTCAAATGTCCTTATTGTGGCGCACCCCAAGTTACTGGTTGTGCTGAAGATGGAAAGCTATGTCGGAGCTCAAAATGCGACCGTTCGAAAAAATCAAATTTGGTGGCGCCAGTATGTTAACTGTATTAACTGCCTGTAATGATGATATTTTGGGAAATCTACCGCCGTTTGGACAATATATCTGTTATATTTGGTGTCTTCAATGCACAGTTATGGCAGATTTGGTCATTGAATTCTATAAGACGACACCCAGCCTTTCGAATGTCACATTACACATTTTCTTGAGTTTTACAATTACGTCCATGTCAGCCAATCGCGAACTTTAGGAATTAATAAGAGAATTTGAACTAAGGGGCCTGCAAAACTTTATGAGCACCCCACCTACATCTGCACCCCATGAAGAAACTCCCCCAGCACCGACTCAGCCAATGAAGACATGATCTACCAGGAAGAAGTTTAATCCTGAAGTTCATTCTAGCAAGCAGCCGACGATATCATGCGCGGCCTCAACAAGCAGTTTATTATCTTCGCCAACAAGATTCTCCCACCAGACAAGCAGCAGAGTGTCCCAGGATGGGACACTGGTGAGTCTTAGGGGCCTGTTGGGGCACGTGCCTTAACGGTCATTAATTTTGGTAACTCCACGGTTTTTGTGGAAGCTTGTAAGCGGAGTTGTGTGTCAAAATAGTCTTAGGGGTGTCGGGGTTGAGTCAAAGCCCTCTTTTTGTAATTGTCCATAATTTTTGGGTGTAAGCCCATGATTTTGTAATAGTGCACTTGTATAAATAGGAATTCATGTAAATATGTCAAGATTATCTAATGAGATGAGGATCTTGTGATGAGAAGCTAAGAGCTATTTTTGGGTTTTAAGGTCAAGTCCCAGTTGTGTGCATGGATGACCTCTGCAGCTGAGTGAGCAGAGGGTTTTGTAAGAAAGGTTATGTAGCTAAGTGCGCAGTTTGGGTGATTAAGAGGATCTGCATCTGAGTGCAAAGATCAGAACTGTGATTTTGTAAAGAGTTGAATAAAGCACAATTTTGTGGACGTAGCCCCTACCCTGCGGGTGAACCATGTTAAATCTCGTGTTGTGGTGGTTCGTTTATGTGGTTTCTGTTATGCTTTTATGCTTATGATAAGTAGGTGGATGCTAACGTAAGATAACTATTAAATATTAACTTCACTGTGAATTCCCAGTTAAGGGTTAAGCAAGTAACGTTCTTTTATCTAAACTGCGAAGCTACTTAGGTGAATGTCAAAGCTCTATTTTGTATAAATAATTGTTGTTAAGGCTAAAGGTACAGTAATATCCCTCTTCTTCTTGCAGAAACCTGATTCTACGGCACCCCATAGCTGTTTCGGGTGAGACTGCAACCTATTCGCAGGTTGTCTCCGAAAGGGCCAACACTGTGGGTCTTTTTGTTGGTGCGAAGATCATAGTATAAAACCCGGGTCTGCCCTAGAGCCCAACAAGAGGTTTTGTGTGTATGAAAGTTTCTCGAAGCTTGAAGAATGAGTTGTTAAAGTTGCATGGTGTTCTTGTTTATTGTTTGAAATAAAAAAGATATCTCACTTGATCTATCTAGGATTCATCGAAAAGATAATTTCATTTTATATCATTTAATATTGCAATTACTACACATTCCATAAACATTCACTAACCATCAAGATAAAATTGGACGTTATCTTAGGTTAAAATTATTAATAATTTGAGTGATATGTTATAAGATGTGCTCTGGCATCTATAAACATAGGATTTCTCATTATTTTCCTGCACTGCATCCTAGGGACTGTGCAATTATTCCATGTATCAATCGGTATATCAAATGAATTTTCACGTACCCTCGAGGTATATTGAAAATTTCTTCACGTACTCGATAGTATATCAGAAGGCCCCTTCAAATGGTTGTGCATTAGAAAGCACTAACATGGATTTGATCTACCACATAACTTTTGTATATCGATAGACCATTATACGAACCTATATCAACTAAGAAAGTCATTTAGGTCATACTGTTGAAGCAATACACTATGAACAACACTCAAGGATCTACTACGCATGTACCATCCATGTAGTCTGGTATTCAGGAAAGGGTATGGTCCCAATTCTCCTTGTGGCATTTAACTGTTGGACCCAGTGGTATATCATGAGTTGTGATAACTTGACACTTCTAGTGAGGATCTGTCTTTTTCATCCCCTCTTATTAATTAAGTTTTCTTCTGACCTTAGCTTGTGTAGGATTGTTTGTCTGTGATCTTTTCTACTAGAATACCTTTAGAGTAATAACTCTTTTCCACCATTTTGGCTAAGACACCTATGAGGAGATATCACAGGATGCAGGGTTTACCACATGAATTTCCTCCTTCCATGGAAGAAAGAGAAGGGGTAACCATGGACCAACCTATCACAGCTAATCCATATGTAAAAGGTATTCCAACCATTGAATCTAGAGAAGAGTATTCTTCCTTTGATAATCTGTCTACCTCTACCCTGGTACTAGTACAATTACCTTCTTCACCTGATTCAACCTTTCACTTACCAATGGAATTCCTCTATGGTACATGAGATTGGGTATTTTCCCAGCCATAAGATGACCCCGTGGAAGCATACCCTCCACGACCCTAAATTTGGTTATCCCTTCCTTTGTATTGGGACAACCATCATGGGTTCAACCCGTGTATAATCAAACTACATGGGGTTACACTTACCCGAGGAATCAAACCTCAATGGTTAAATATAATTATCAACCCAATCCATCAGGAAATGCTTTTCCTAGGATCCCTTATCCGGGTACTAATACTCAATGGAAGAAACCTAGTTTTATGAATGTCTCCACCTATGGAAGGCATTTGCAAATTCATTTGGAAGGTCACCTAGAGTTCCCTCGTTTGGAGAGCCAACTCGAGGTCCACCACCTCGAGGTCTTCCATCTAGAGTCCAACCTAAAGGCCCTCCATCTATATTTCTCCCTTCTAGAGGTCTTCCATTTGGAGTTCCACCACCTAGAGGCCCACCAACTATAGGACCATCAGGAGGACTATTTCAAAACCAACCACCACCAAACCAAACTGTTATAGGAGGATCATCGGCACCCATTTATCAATCCATGTATAGCCCTATGGGTACTTAGATTCCTTAGAAATATTACTAGTACCTGCAACCCAATCAACAATTTTCATTTCTAGATACGCTCGATCTTCCATATTTGTGACAATTGATTAACAATCCTATTCACCATACTCCTTCATGGCCAGCTATTCCTATAAATTTACCTTGGGATATACCTAAATTTGACAAAAATCTTGGTGAAGACCCGAAAAACCACATAATGAATTATCATCTGTAGTGTTTTTCAAACTCTCTAGTGGATGGTTCCTTCTGTTTGATACTTTTTCAAAGAACTATCACTGGGACTACCGCTAAGTGGTATGTAGAATTTCCTTAGCATTCCTTTTTGGATTTCAACACTCTAGCAATGGTGTTTCTAATACATTTTCAATTAAAAATTAGATATGAAATGGGTACATATATTTTGACATCGCTCCATCAAACCACTTCCACTCGTATATCCTACCATATACATGAGTGGAGACAATGACGTAGGTTGATTAAAGCTCCCATTCCCGACCAATTACTTTTTGATTCATTCACTAAGTTAGTTCTTCTTCCAATTGTCAAGGATGTTTCCATGGGAGGTGTTGTTAATGAAGAGAAAGCCATTAGTCATTACCAGTACCTAGACTTTTTTTATTCCCAGTCAGGCACTCTGTATGATTTGATCTCAAATGCTCCTCATTCTACTTCGTACCCTTTAAGTCATTCAACGGAACCACCTGTCGATGGCATACTTAGTTCTCTCCAGACACATTTGGTGGCTAAATCCTTGAAAAAACAAAACCATCATGCTTCACCTACTATCAAAACTATTACAAATACCAACATTTATTATGCTCCTATTGTTTCTACCGAAGTGAATGTGGTTCAACCCTCAGAATATTCAAGAACAGAGAAGAAAGGAAGAAACAAATCCAAGGAATTTGAGAATCAATAGGATGGTAATAAAATGAAAAATATAGATGTCGAATCTAAAAATAAGAGAAAGGAAAAACTACCATGTCTTATATGTCTAGGTGATCATTTCACCACATAATGTCCTCGACGTGAAGAGGTCAGCAAATTTCTGAAAAACGCTTCAACCCTGTCAGTTTTAACTTATCTTTCCCCTACCCAATAGTGATCTATTGACCATCAACCCTTGCATGGGCCTTCCTCATCCTCCATAGATGAGGTCAAAATGATGTCTAGTGAATCAGTTAATATCGCAACCAGATCCCATAATTCTGACCTTCCTCCAAAGAAGAAAAATGATAACACTCCAATTGATAAAACTACAGCTTCTGTCCCTCCTCCTACCAATGGTATGCACATTGAAAAACATGTGCTTGACGTTGCCCTCCGACCACCCAAGAGTAAAATCTGGAAATCAATATCTAATCCTAGTGCACGTGCCTCCCAATACTACAATTTTTTTCCAAATAGACATCAACAGCTCGTGATGCTTTGTTGTCAACTTCCTACAACTCCAGGGTCCAACACATTGGATCACCTCCTTGGAAATTGTTCTTGCAATACGTAAACTGTACCAACCACTCGTACAGGATGATCGGTAATTCAAAGAGAAAGTACTCGTGTGGACCATCATGTTTGTATATTTCCAACCACTTATCCATCATCAGTACAGGGTTCTGATTTTATGTCTCAACAAATTCTCGTAGCTTCTGGTCAAACCAGTCTTGAATTTCTGATCTTGTCAGATGCCACAACATGTCCTCCCTTCAATTGCAACCAGGTCTCAAAAACGGAACCATTTCTTGGCTCAAATCCAGCCAATAAAACCCAGTCGATAGGAGTTCTGAGTCTATCGGCATCCAAACCAATGCAATCTCCCTGAGCACTGGCCTAGACAGCTTTTACCATGTCCAACAACACTTGCAAAGCAGATGAGGTCTCACCCAAGATGTTATAGGGAGAGCTGACAAAACCAAGTATCCGTAGAATAGGAAGGGACAATGTGGCATCAATATTAACAACTCAATGCATCATTTAACATATATAATTAGTTAAGCATCAACACAAACATTTATCATTATTCTTCATCATATTGCATCATTCCATTATAAACGCAGTAAACATACTGATGCATAAACATATCCACTTAAATAACATCATCTAAAGTAGGAAAACATCACATCATAGATCCATGTTTCACATTCACTTAAAATTCATCACAAAGTCATAGAAAACAATAAAATAGTAAAACAGAGAGACACAGTGATGCAGCTCAACTTCTGCCTTGTCATATTACTTCCACACAAAACAGCAGGTTCTTCAAAACAGTTCACAAATCACCAAGTGTTTTCTAATCTCCCCTTCTTTTTCTCTCTCTATTATTTGTAATTCTACTTCTATTTATAGGCTTGTGCCTTTACATTCAAGGTCCACTTGCACAACTTCCTAACTAACTCTTAACTGAATCTCCAAAATCATGACCAATATCCACAAAATATGGTCAAAGTACAAAAAGGTAACACAAAATATTCTATTCTCCACCTTGCACGCCATTCTCCCCTTGCATGGTGTATTTTTCTCTTGCGCAGCATCCACGATGTTGTGCAACTAATGTATCCAAAACCCCTTCCAACATGTAACCAACTTCCTCCAAACCAGCGACACTCCACCCAGGCATAGAATCTGTCAAGCCATATATTTCTTTGAGAGAGTCACCCCCGAGTTGGGGACATTCATCCAAAACAAGGTATTAGTTCTTTCTACATAGCTATCTCAGTCCTCTAGCACCCTCCTTTTCCCTTTATTCTGTTAACAAAATGACTGGGGATCCCTTTTCAGAGCTAACAGTCTCTTGAGATCCCTTCTCTGAGTTAAGATTCCCTCAGGTTTGTTACCCCAATCCCTCTAGGGATATAACACAGGAGGGTCAGGAAATCTATGTGCCAAGACTTAATAGATTTTACTTTTCATGGTATACCTAAGGTGTATTGTACGGGTGGCTATGAAATGGATTGTATGATATTTATGGGATTCAATTCTAACCTACATTTCAGGTGCAAATTTGACAAGAGATGTTGGATTTTCTATGAAATAAAAGGTTGCTCAATCATAAGGGAATAATGCATCCCACAATGAGGTTAGCTCTCACTATTTATAAGTAATTTCAAGGACTATCCAAGTGACATAAGGAGGGATAATATTTATCCACATCGCACCCACAGAATGGTACTAAATAACACTAAGCATGATATTGTCTAGCCACATGGAATTCATGCAATGGATTATCTTTTTATACCCCTTATGGAATCATATCCCCCCATTTCTTCTTCATCCTCTGGTCTATAGTTGTCCTCATTTTTATATTACAAATGAAATATATATAGAAATTTACATAACTTGTATAGGTTTGGATGATTCATTTCCATCTTTATTTCCATTTTCACAATATTTACATAATTACATCATGGGGTCAAAAACTAGGTGTTACACAAATAGAGCATCAACCTTGGTATTTTTTGTTAGATTTTTATCATTTAAGCTAGCATTCTCTTAGGATCTTTAACTGAGAGAATAACAGGAAAATCAATCAAACATAAGAGACAATGAACACAATTTTTTTCCTCAGGGAAACCATAAAGGAGAAAACCCCGCAACTTCCTTGGAGATAGAATGAGCACCAAAAGTAAAACCCCAAAATAGTAAGATGATCTCACGACAACAGTAGTCTCTCTCTCTCTTGTTCCAGCAACTTCTTCTCTCTCAGTTATGCACTACAACTGAGTGTGAGTGAATGTGTGATAAATATAGAGTCTCACTCTCTATTTATACTAAGTCTCGACTTGAAAATAACTCACTAGGGCCAACTTCTCTAGGAGATTCTAATAACCCTAGGGCCCCACAACTTCAAGGACTTTAACCCTTGATCAATAGGAGGATTATCCACAATGACTTTACATGACTTGTTTACATTATAGAATCTCCCGATAGGAACATCGGGGCATGACATGACTCAACCACTTCCCAGAATAAAAATCGGGGTACAATACATAAGATATACAAGTGAATAGATTCTGAAGTTACAATTACATCAACACTCCCTCTTAACTATGAAGGTATTGTATTGACACAATTTATCAGCATAAGTCTTCTTCTCTATATCATCTAGATCATCATAGAGTTCTTTTCATCATCATCTTCAAGTCATCATCACTGGATTTGGATCATCATCACTCGATATGGATCATCATCATTGGATCTGCATCATCACTCAATCTGGATCATCATCATTGGATTTGGATCATCACTAGATCTAAAACATCACTAGATCTAGATCATCTCTGGATCTGGATCATCTCTACTGGATTATCATCATAGGTTCTATCTCTTGATTCTTCTCGTTACATGAATTTCTATAGAACCAGCCCTTTTTCATGCTGGTTGTAGGCCTAGCCTCCATGTAGGTCTTCTTCAGTGCTTATATTTGACCCTAAGTCAAAATGGCCCACCCATCACTTACAACTAACTAGGAGAGGAACACATCCAACACCATGTTAGAAAGGCACGCCCAACACTCACATCTGACCATGAGAGGAACCAATCTAGTCATGTCAGAAAGGCCCAGTACTCACATCTGATCATGGGAGAAACACATCCAAGAACCATACTGGAAAGGCTCAGCACTCACATCTGACCATGGGAGGAACACATCCAAGAACCATATCGAAAAGGCTCAGCACTTATATATTACCATGGGATGAACACATCAACCATGTAAGAAGGGCCCAACACTTATATCTGACCATGGGATGAACACATGAACCATGTCAGAAGCGCTCAACACTTATATCTAAGCATGGGATGAACACATCAACGATGTCAGAAGGGCTCAGCACTTGTATCTTACCACGGGATCAACACATCATCCATGTAAGAAAGGCTCTGCACTTATATCTGATCATGTGGGATGAACACATCCCGTAGTCATATTAGAATGGCTCTCAGTACCAGATTGAGTATTCCTAGTAACTGACCAGGTGCCTCCATTCAGAGAATGGAATTCAGTGCTTATATCTGATCATGTGAGAACACATCTCACAGTTACCTCGGAATGGCTCAGCACTCACATATGACATGGAAGGAACCAATCCTCTCACCATGATAGAATGGCTCAGCCATTACATCTGACCATGGAAGGAACAAATCCTCTCACCATGTTAGAATGGCTCACGGACTCATCAATTCCCCTTGGAGGGAACCTCAATCTGGAGAACACCAAGCTTCTCCCTAAAGTATTCAAACCTTACTCTGGCTAATGGCTTCATCAACACATTAGCTATATGTTTGTTCATTGCAACATACTAGAGCTTCACTGCTCCTCTCTGCACCATATCCCTAATATAGTGATATTTGATCTCGATGTGCTTCGACTTGTCATGGAACATCGGGTTCTCAGACAAATTCACATAACTCTGGTTGTTGCAATATATACAAGTAGCATCCAACAGGAGATCAAGTAAATCATACAGTAGCTTCCTTATCCATACCACCTCACAACTAGCTGAACAAGCTGTGACATACTCTGCGTCAGATGTAATTAGTGTCACGCAATATTGTTTCCTGCTAAACCAAGAGATCACAACTGATCCCATACTGAAGCAGCATCCTGAAGTGCTCTTCCTATTGATGGAACTTGTAGCAGGGGTTTATCCCTACCACAGGGGAAGGAATGGCTCCCTTATGTCTATAGGGTAGAAGGGTAGGTTCCTACTAGTGGGTAAATGCAGAAAATAAAACATAAGGTAAATAGACAGAACAATAAACTAAGCTAAGAACAGAAAGAATATAGAAGCAATGGTGAACCCCTCTGCAAACACAAGTTAGGGTTCCGCCTCCAAAAACATACAAACAAAGATTAAGCTACAATAACCTGCAAAACAATATTAAACATGAACCTGCAAATAAAATAAGGGTTAGAAAGCAAAGAAAACTAAGAAACTAGGAAACAAAACATGAAATATGGTTATACCTTCTCTTGGGTGGAAATGGGCCACCATTCCCTAGCTTGTGGAAGCACCTCTCTTGGATGGGGGAGCAATGGCTCAATGGGAATGGAGGAGAGGGAGTGTGGGTGGCTTGAGAGGAAAAGGTCTCAAGGCATCCATGGGCAGCATAACAATATGCAAGGGAGAAGTTGTTTGAGAGTGACCCCCCACCCTCCTTTTATAGCTTTTTCAAGGGGTTTTATGCTTTTAAGCCCTTGGTCATGGCTTTAGCCCCTTTTTTGGGATTTTAGCCCCTTACGCCCTAACTTTAGCTCCTTTTAGGGTTTAGGTCCTAGGAGACTATTTTGGGCTCCTTTTTGGGGTTTTTAAGCCCTTTTCTTCATCCTTTAGCTATTTTGAGGGTATGGGGGTCTAATGGAGTGATATGAGGGTCGTGAGATGGTGTCCTTGGGTGGTGTAGGACATTGAGAGCTAAGTGGGGGATTTTTAGGTTAACAGATTGCCCCCTGATGTGTGAGGGCAGGAGCTCAACGTATGGCCGACGGACATCATAGGATTTTCTGCATAGAGGTGGTGCTTCTGGGGCTGGGGCATGGTGGCTTTTGGTTTTTGTATTAATATGGTTCCCATCAATGGGTGAGATACAAATAATGTGTGACATGTATATGGACAAGGCGGGAATCCCCATGCTTGTGACAATTTCAAAAGAATAATTTGATCTATACTCTAAAATAAAAGAGCCGGTCATAAACAACTGATGTTACAATAATGGTTGCCTCCATGTGAGGCTGAATACAATGATGATCTGGAACATTGGACCCATGGAATTCTCATGGAATGCTATATCTTCATGACTGACAGTCTACTGGATCTGGAATGGTACATAGCTGTGTGGACTCACTGATTGAGAGTCAGAGTCTCTGTGGTACAAGTATGTTGCAACAATCATAAAGGTATATCGAAGCACTAATGGGGCTTCTAAACACTGTCTCCAACGCAACCCATAAATCACAAAGTACATAACCTGTTTAGGTCCCTCGAGTGGACTCACCAATGTGCTAGAGTTAGGTGACATCTGGGGTCTTCGACCAAATATTGTACGGACAAAACCCTATACAAATCTCAACGGCATGATGATGTAGTTGAAGTCGAGCACATGAGAAACAACCATCCTGAAAGGCACTAAGGACTCCTCTAAAGTGGTCCAAGGAACTCATCAATGAGGTTAATTAAACCAAGATACAGGGACCTCTGGGTCTATCCTCTGGAATATGTGTTTTGGCGTCGACAGAGGGAGACCTGCCCCTAGCCAAGGCAATGATGTTTCCTTGACCAGGAGCGTGAGGGAGATGAAAGGTGTGAAGCAATCTATGGACTGACTCGCTGAATGGGGAGGGGGGGGGAGGAAAATATTTGAATATGGATAGGGGGAGGGAGACTCAAACTTCCTTTGTTCAGAGTATGAAGACAGGGTGGACCAGGAAGCAAATGAAACTGACTCATGGGAATGGGATCATAGCTGAAATACCAGGGATGTTACTGCAGATGGGAAATACTTGGAGGAGGTAGACACTTTTGATACTGATGGGATCCAAGGAAGACACATTCTATAGTACTATGAACAAAGGTGACCCAACGGGGGAATGCTGCCAAACTATTTTCTATGGGGTGGTGTGTAGGGACACCATTATGGTACGATCTTGTGGATTTTTGGCAAGCCCGAGAAGGTAAATGCTCAATGGTTCTTTCAATTTTAGAGAGTCTGAAATCACGAACAAGACTCTAGTGGGGGTTCTTTTCCATTGGTAGTCTCTTGTGCCAGAAAAAGGATAAAATTATGTGTAGGAGAGCTCGCCCATCCTGGAGGTGATGAGAGACTTCTTTACCGTTGGTAGTCCAATCAGGCCGGAAAAGGTTAAACCTATACGGACTGGATGGTCATTTAGATACTTTTATGAGCATGAACGAAACCAAGTTTGCTCGGCAATATTTTCCTGATGAGAAGGCTAGAAAAGATATTAACAACAACCCATGGTGAGCTTTTTCGTAAAGTGTGGCCCCTCTGCCCGAGAAAGCGTAAAAGTATGTAGAGGGGAATGGTCATGGCTTGAGTGTGCCAAGGAGGTCCTTTTCAATTGATGGTATACATGGTCTGCAAAAGGAGGTAAACGAGACGATGTATATGTCATTTCCTATACTTTAGCGAATGGGAAAGGAATCAGCTACGCTCGACAATATTTTCATTTTTTTAAGGATTCAGAAAAGAGCTTAAACGAAACTCCAATATGGTCAACCGATTGTGGTGGCACAGGCGGTGTCCCATGTCGAGACGGTGGACAGAGGTCCAAAGGTCATCTGCACAGTATGGATGGAGCAGAAGGCTCTCAAACATACCAATACATGCATAGGATAAATCACGGTAGAGGCTCATGAGTCGGTGTGGTAGAGACATGCAAACCAAAGTGGCTCTCAGACAGAGGTTAGGAGAGTGTGTGTGTGTGTGTTGTGGTGGATGGACTTGACGACATGCGATGTTAGTACAAGTCTGGGGGCACTTATATTCCAAATACATGCAAGGAAAATAAAGGGTTTTGTGGACGATGGTCTAGATGTTCGCGTAAGGTGCGGTGGAAAAGACAATTATAAATACAAAAATAAAAGTAAAATTACATTCCTTAACGGGCAGTGGCCCGAAAACTCACATGAGTTGCAGTCGGGAAGTGTGATACAAGTACAGGTCCATAGACACTTGCATCATCATGTCATGGCTCGTAAATTGAGGTGACTGGTGGGAAATGGTCCCGAAATTAATTTATTAAACATGAGACGATGGTCTCATAAAGAGATAGAAGTTTGACCCTGTAGATGTGAGAGGTGTCTTGAACTGATTCCAGGTGACTTTGGACTAGTGGTTGATGGTGATGCCCCTGATTTTTGCTAAAAAATGTTGAAAAATAAGAAAAATAAAATGAAGTGACTCATCGGTGATGTTAAGCATAAAATTTCTTGAGGTAGAGCCCATTGCAGGGGTTCTCCAAGGGTTGTCCATCAGAGTCAATGAGGGTGTATGCCCCTTTTCCGAGGCAGCGGTGGATGACGTATGGGCCATACCACATTGATTTGAACTTGCATTTTCCCAATTTATCATTGGGTTGGTCGTAGACTAGAACCATATCACCTTCGTTGAAGGTGCAAGGGTGGACATGGGAGTCATAGTGGATCTTTGATCATTTTTTCGCTGCTTCGATGGCTTGGAGGGCAGCTCGACGGTCTTCTATGGTTTTCTCAAGTTGGAGGAGCCATTCTTCTAAAGGCAAAGTATCAGGGAGAAGTTCCACCGTGAGGCAGAGAGATGGGATTTGGCACTCTATAGGGAGCACTGATTCAACGCCATGTACTAGGTGGAAAGTGGTAAAACTGGTTGTGGTTTTTGTGGATGTGTGATAATCCCATAGGGCAGAGAATAGCATGTGATGCCAATTGGTTTTATGGTTTCCCACCATCCTTTGGAGCACTTTTTTGATGATTTTGTTGATTGCCTCAACTTGGCCATTGCCCTGAGGGTAGTAGGAAGATAAGTATTGGTGTTCAAACTTCAACATGGTTGACAGTTCAGCCCATACGGTGTCTTAAAAGTGTGCTCCATGGTCTGATACTAATTTTTTAGGAACACCAAATCATGAAATAACATGGTTAAAGAAGAAGCGTGCTACAGTTTCAGCTTTGCAATCAAATGTGGGCATGGCCTCGACCCACTGGGTGAAGTAATCGACTGCTATAATGATGTATTTATGACCATTAGCTGAAACGGGGGTGATTGTCATGAAGTCAATTTCCCATTTGTAGATGGGGCCGACTATGACTACGGGGTGTAATGGTGTAGGGGGGGTTCTTGCCTTCGGGGCAAAGAGCTGACAGCTGCAGCAATGCTTGACTACCTCTATGTAATCAGCAAATATGGAGGGCCAAAAATAGCCGACGTGTAAAATATTTTGGGCGGTTGCCAGGCTTGAAAGGTGGCCACCGTAGGCTCCACTATGGCAGTCGTTGAGGATGGTCTTGGCCTCGTCACGGGTGAGGCAATGATGTAGGATGGTATCAATGCCTCAATGATATAGAACATCTCCAATTAGCAAGTGGCGAATGGCTTGATGTTGGATGCATCGCCTATCCTCATGATTGAAGTGCACTGCGAACTTCTGCGTTCATAAATAGAGAAGGATGTCTCCATACCATTGGTCGTCTATGGATATGACGAATAAGAAATAATCAGGGAGATCATCCTTGGGGGGTGATGACACAGTTGATGGGGGCGGATCTGTCATGAGTGTGGCCAGTGCGAGTGCCTTTGTGCTTTTTGGAGACACAAACTCTAGGTCGAACTCTTGGAGGACGACTACCCACTTAGCTGCTCGACCTTGTAAAAGGAGACCACTTAAGAGGTACCGCATTGGGTTTGAATCTCACACTACACATGTATGGTTTGCGATGATGTAGTGGCGCAAATTCTGGGTTGAAAAGATGACAGTGAGGGCCAATTTCTCCTCAGGTGAATATCGTAGTGGAGGTCCTATTAGCTTATGACTGATGTAGTAAATCACGTGCTCATGGCGAGCATCGTCTTCTTGGACGAAGACTCCAGCAATGGCATTTTCTGAAGCTGACACATAGAGGATGAAGTCTCGAGTGAATTCTGGTGCTAAAAGTAATGGTGCAGAAGCCAGGGCTTGTTTGAGTGCATCAAATGATTTGTGTGCTTGTTGATCCCAAACAAAGGGGATTTTTTTGCGGAGCAGGCGAATGAATCTGTAAACTTTTATTGCATACTCTGGCACAAAGCGGCGAAGGAAGTTGGCCTTGCCTTGGAGGCTCTGAAGCTGGTGTCGAGTTTTTGGGAAAGGAAGATCAAGGATAGCCTAAACTTTGAGGGGATCTACCATTATCCCTTTGTGAGATATGATGAATCCGAGCAGATGGCCTACTAGGACACAAAAAATGCACTTGAGGGGATTGACGTGAATTTTGTACTTGCGGCAATGTAAAAAGACTTTCCGCAAGTCGTCTATATGTTGTGCTTGTTTCAGTGGTCGAGCGGTAAGGTCGTCCAGGTAGACCAAGATGATGTGAATTAAATCATGGAAACAATATATCATGGCACGATGGAAGGTGGCTCCAGCATTTTTTAGGCCAAAGGGCATGACTCGATAAGTGAATATTCCCCATGGGGTTGTGAATGCCATCTTGTACGGGTCTTCTTTTCAGATTAGGATTTGGTTATAGACAGAAAATCCATCCATGAAGGAAAAGGCTTCATTTCCAATGCATGCATTGATGATTTGGTCGATGAAAGGTGTGGGGAAGTTGTCTTTGGGACATGCCCCATTGAGGTTGTGGAAGTCTGTGCAAACACGAATGGTACCCTATTTTTTATTCAAGGGAACAGGATTGGAAACCCAAGTGGTGTATGCAATGGGATAAATGAATTCAGCTGTGCAGAGCTTCTCTATCGCGACTTTCATCGTAGCCACTTTGGATGGATGGATGGGCCGTTGCTTTTGGTGTACGGGTGCCACATCAAGCCATGTGTCGATGTGGTGTTCCACGATGGATGGATCTAAGCCAGGCATTTTAGTGTATGACCAAGCAAAGATGTCACAGAATACTTGGAAGAGAGCTTTGTAGGCATCAACCTCTTCTGGGGAGCAAGATGCCCCTAGCATGATTTATTCAATGATCTCAGAGTTGGTTGAGATGTTGATTTTAATGGTTGGAAATTTTTTTTCCATATTCCCTTCTTCGAAGGCATCTGGTGCTAGGATGGGGTTCTTGAACCAGCCGACCTTCCCATGGATGAAATATTTGGTCTCCATGGAAAACTGGTCATACTGCGACACCAGATCTTCTGGGAGGAAGAATGAGTGATGGTGCATGTCGTCCCATGGGTATTCCAAGGCGGTCAGAGCTTCAAGTATCTCCTCATCATTGCTGAAGCAACAAAGAGACAGGTCTGATGGACCGTCGGTGGAGGAGGAGATGAGCGGGTCAGTGGAATTGGACATCATGTAAATGGACATGGTGTCTAAAGAAGGAGGTTGTGGGTGAAATTCTTCAATCAAGGTGATCTCTGACTCAAGGGAATGGTGACGAAGTTCAGTGAGAGCCATTCAAAATTTGGGAAAATCTTGGCAATGGTGGGAGTAATGTCCATACAAGCTGCAAAGGGCACAAGCATGGTTTGTCCTTAATGCCTTGTTCCTGACTACTGTCGCGGTTGGGAGTTCAACCATGGGGATGTTTTCATTTGTATCCATGGCATCTAGGTGTGCACGGATCACTGGGATTTCAGGGAAATTCTGAGTTGGATGGACCTGTTGCTTGCAGACGGTGCAAGGTGGGACTTTTCGTGGCTCTGCAGTGGCTTTGGTGTTCTTTCCCCTAGCCCTTTTGGGTGGGTGGTGTAGATGCAGGTGTGGCAGTTAGCTTGTGTGAATCAGGTGGAGGGTGGAACTCAACCGCAATAGGTGGCACCATGGTTAAAACAACCTGGGGCATTACTGGTTGAGCTGGTGGATCAAGATACCACACCGGAATTCCCAATGTAAAGTGTTGATGTAATTGTAACTTCGGAATGTATTCATCCGTATTTCTTATCTATTGTAACCCAATGTTTATTTTGGGATGTATTGTAATGTATTTGAGTCATGTCATACCCCGATGTTTATTCCGGGAAGTTTCTATAATGAGAAAAAAATGTCAAGTCATTGTGGGTAACCCTCCTATTGGTTAAGGGTTAAAGTCCCCATAGTTGTGGGGCCCTTGGGTTATTAGACTATCCTAGTGAATTCGACCGTAGGTGAGTCATTGTAAGTCGGGGAAATAGTCCCCACCATTGTGTTACCCTCCTATTGGTCGGAGGAGGCAAAGTCCCCACAAGTGGTAGGGCACTAGGTTTATTAGACACTCCTAGAGATGTCGGCTCTAGTAAGTAATTGTTAAGTGAGGCCAACATGTTGGAGTGTACTTCAAGTGAATGGAAGAATATAAATAGAGAGTGAGCCTCTCTATTTATCTCACTTGCAATACACACACTCACTCATTGGGGCACATGAGTGAGAGAGGAGAAGCTCTCTCAGTATGAGAGAGAGAGATTGCTGCTGTCGAGAGATCATCTTACTGTTTTAGGGTCTTACCATTTTATGTTGATTCTATCTTTGAGGAAGTTGTGGGGTTTTCTCCTTTATGGTTTCCCCAAGGAAAATTCTTTGTGTTTCTTGTCTCTTGTGATGTTCTTATGTTTCATTGTTGTGCTTGTTATTCTCTCAGTGAAAAGATCCTAAGATCATAATGCTAGCTTATATGATGAAAAACTAACATGGTATCATAGCTAACCTGAGAAGAAGACATTGTGCAGCTACAGAAGCTAGGTATTCTTACTTTTTGGGTCTCTCTCCACAATCTATCAGCAAACTTATGCTAGGCTGACTCTCCATTGAAGGGCGCATCTTTCTGTCGAAGCAAAATTTGATTCCGAGCATTTTCAGTTTTCGATGCAGAAATTAGGGATTTATATAGAAGAGTAATTTTTTAGTGAGCTCAGCATAGGATTTTTCTCCTCATAAAAACAGAAGTTTAGAGACCTGGATCAAGAAATTTGGTTGGGTGAAACTCCGGGAAAGTCAAACCCTAGTTTGACCCCGAGCTAGAAAAACCCTAAATACTAAAATTGCTAAGTTTTGGTACATTCGCTATATGCTGATATTGGAGAAGTTTCAGGAGCTAAAAATTTCAAGGGCCGAAGATAAAATCCTGATGTACACTGTATCGAAACATCAGCCTTAGATTCACTATATTCTGGGAGATATGATCCCTCCAAGTTAGGGTTCCAGCCTCTTCTAGAATTCATCCCTAAACATGACACCTGGGGAGAATTGCAATATATTGGGATACAGAGGTCCAAATGGAATTATTGATGATGTTCCAGAAATATCCCAAACTTTACTTTCTGTGGTCTGAATATAAGACTCAGAGGATGAACCAGTGACACATGGCATTCCGTACAACTTCGCTATTATGAACAGTCCTGTAACAGGTCACCTTGGGAAAAGGATAATAAATCCCAATTGGTGAAACAAGTTCTGATGAAACCTATGGTGTTGAATCAGGGACATGCGAGGTTACCTCAGTGTGAAATTTCAAACATAGAGGAGCAGTAATTTCAGAGATATCATAGAAACAGTAACAGGCATTTCTGTAAAAGAAATTGGAAAATTAGGGCTTCTTGTTCCGGGAGCTTCCCTCCAATGTTTTCAGAAAAGGAGTACATTGGACAACTCCATTTGAAGAGATATATCTGTATATCCAATCAGATCTGAAAAATTCCAATTTTTGAAAATTAGGGTTTCTATGACAAACCCTAGATCAACGAGCTCCGGAACCAAGACCAACACCTCAAATCGGTAAGATCTAATCCTTTGCTATTTTCATTTGAGGTTCTCATTTCAAAGTGATCCATCACATCAGCTTGATGATAATCTTGGTGAAGTTGACAACTTTAAAGCATGGAAGTAGATAATCTCTCTGAAGAAAATGAATCGAACACCTACATGAGTAGAGAGGTTCCAGTTTCAGAGGGAGATGAGGCTAGAAGCCTTACACAAGAAGAACTTGGTCAAGGCCAAGAAGATCTTGATTGATTCAGTCACGGATCAACTTGTACCACAAGTGTCTTCCCTAAAGAAACTGATGAGGATTGATTCCTTGACCAATATATTTGAAGGTAAGAACATAAATCAAAATATGACCTTAAGAAACCAGTTAAGATCCATAATGCAGAGACCATGCAGTCATAAGAGTCTCTCAAATCAAGAACAACTTGTAGTAGTAAAAGAAGAAGTGAAGAATGCAGAAGTGGTGATGGCCACCTTGAATGGACTCCTAGGATCATGGGATTCATTCATTCAAGGAATGTGTTCTAGAAGGAAGTGATTACTTTCAGCAGACTTTGAGAAGAAGAAGAAGCTCGACTCATAAGAAGAGAAGAGAAGATGGGAGCAACTGAAGATCAAGCTCTCACCTTGCAAAAGAAGATCCCTCAAGCAATGAGGAATATGAAGAACTCAAATCTTGAAGCACCTCTTATTCCACTTAGAATTTGGATAAGAAACGATGCCATCATGAATGAAGAAGACGATGAAGTTGAAGGCTCAAGAAGCAGTCTACCCACGAAACAAATAAAGATAAGTTTTCAATTGTCATTTCATGATATTATTTTCTTATGCATTTGTTTATATTTAGTTGATGTATTATGCATGATAGGATGTTTGCGTTAATGACAGTATACTACTAATATGCATGTGATGGGTAAGTAGCTCATGGTGCTATACAACTCTGCATTGCTACTTATCTAGAATGAAACCTCTTTGCTGACATATTATGTTAGTGCACAATCTCAATGTTGTCCTGGTAGAGATGGAAGGCATCTAGAAAGTTTCCATGAGATATGGATGGATGTTGTATTGGCTAAAATAGTTGCATGATCATATAGTTATGCATAAGAATTTTTCATTATGAATATACATTATAAAATTTTTCTAACCAAACAGCAACATTTGACTTGTAGGAAAGATCGCATACATAATCACCTACAAGCAAAGAAGAATGAAGACTTGTTCTGAAGAACAAGTGACAATAGTTCAAAGAAAAAGAATAATATGACGAGTGGAGTGACATCTTTGATGTAGAACCTTCCAGCCACCAAGAAGAAAGGGAAGACCAGTTCAAGAATAATGATGTCAGGGTGCAGTATCGAGACCTAAAGAGAAGTTCATAGTTCCATCATGCAATAGATGGAAACATCATGGTATACAAAGCAAGATTCGTAGCACGAGGCTTCTCACAAAAAGAAGTCCTAGACTACAAAGAGACATTTGTAGCCAGTAAGAGTTGAAACACATACATGATGAGCTTGATGAATATCTTAACCTTTGCTACAAGGTTGATAAAGGATGACAAGCTCACAGATGGATGTGAGAAGAACTTTTGAAAAAGTTCAAGATAGAGGATCTTGGTATCCAATGATCCTAGATGGATACTACTTGTCACTCTAGTACAGAATGTTTCAGTGCATAGAGTACAAAAGACAGAGGGAGTATGATGCTCTGCTTCAGAGGGAGTGACTACAGAATATCTTAAGGTTTGACATGATACGACATGATGGGTAGATTACTGATGACTCTAGGCTTTACTGAGAGTAAAGTGGATTCCAACCTTTGCTTCAAGGTTGAAGGCGAAAGACCAGTAATGCTCCTGTTATGTGTCGATGCACTATGTTCTAGGCATGGAGGTGTGGACAAGGGAAGTATGTAGTAGAGATCCTAAATAGGTTCAGGATGATGGACTGCATGACCACACCTATGGCATCGAACCTGAAGTTTTTCAATGATGCTTCATCAGAGATGGTTGATGCTATGATGTATCGTTAGATGATTGGGTCCTTGATGTACCTAACGAACACGAGACTAGACATTTGCTTTGCTGTGAACACCTTGAGCCAGTTCTTGACAGATCCGAGAAATGGTCACTTGATTGCTACAAAGCATATTCTGAGGTACTTGAGGGGTACAGTTGATTATGGGCTCAAGTAAGATGCGAATTAGAAGATTATCCTGGAGGGTTATGTTGATTCACATTGGGCAGGCAGTGCCATCGATAGGAAGAGCACTTCAGGGTGTTGCTTTAGTATGGGATTAGGTGTGATATATTGGTTTAGCAGGAAGCAATCCTATGTGGCACTGAGTATAGCTGAAGCAGAGTATGTTGCAGCTTGTTTAGCTAGTTGTGAGGCAGTATGGTTGCAGAAGATACTATCCGATATATTTGATCTCTAGATGGATGCTACTTGTATACATTGTGACAACCAGAGTTGCGTGGATTTGTCAGATAATCCAGTGTTCCATGAAAAGTTGAAGCATATCGAGATCAAGTAACACTATATCAGGGATATGGTGCAGAGAGGAGTAGTGAAGCTCCAGTATGTTGCGACGAAGGAACAAATAGCTGATGTGTTGATGAAGCAATTGGCCAGAGTGAAGTTCGAGTACTTCAGGGAGAAGCTTGGTGTTCTCTAGATCGAGGTTTCCTCTAAGGGAAAGTGATGAGTCCCAAATCCATTCTGATGAGTAGGTCAGTTGTAAGGGCTGAGCCATTCTGTTCATGGCTAAAGGATTAAGTTCCTCCCATGGCAGATGTGAGAGCTAGCCATTCTATCGAGTAGGACAGATGTAAGGGCTACCGCCATTCTGACGAGCAGGTCAGATGTAAGGGTAGAGCCATTCTGTCATGGCTAAAGGATTAGGTTCCTTCCATGTTAGATGTGAGTGCTGGACATTCTGTTGAGTAGGACAGATGTAAGGGCTACCACCACTCTATAGGAGAGTGGAGGCACCTGGTCTATTACCAGGTAGCTCAGTCTGGGACTGGGGGCCATTCTGACGAGGGTGTAGGATTTGGTTCCTACCAGGTCAGATGTGAGTGCATGCCATTTTGATGAGGGTGTAGGATTTGGTTCCTACCAGGTTAGATGTGAGTGTTGTTCCTTTCTGACGAGCAGGTCAAATGTGAGTGCTGGCCATTCTGGTGTAGGATGAGCTCCTACACAGATATAAGGGCTACCGCCTTTCTGACGAGTAGGTCAGATGTGAGTGCTGGCCATTCTGATGTGACTATAGGATTAGGTCCTATATGATCAGATATAAGGGCTACCGCCTTTCTGATGAGTAGGTCAGATGTGAGTGCTGGCCATTCTAATGAGTAGGTCAGATATAAGGGCTACCAAATACCTAAGAGGAGGTAGGAATACACCCAGCATGAAAGAAGGATGGCTCTGTATAACTTCCTATGACGAGATAGCACACACATGATGACGACTAGGTGAGATCTAGATCGAGCTATGATCCAGATCCCGTTATGATGACTTCAAGAGATCTAGATTGAATGATGATCCAGATCCAGCAGTGATGATCCAGATTTAGATCCAGATCGAGTGATGATCCAGATCCAGTAGTGATGATCCATATCAAGAGATGATCCAGATTTAGATCCAGATCTAGTGATGATCCAGATCCAGTCCAGTGATGTTGATCCAGATCAAGAGATGATCCAGATCTAGTGATGATGTCCGATGATGATCCAGATCGAGTGATGATCTAGATTCAGTGACGATGTTCCAGATCGAGTATGATCCAGTGACGATGATCCAAATCAAGAGATGATGCAGATCCAGATGAAAGATGACTAAAGATGAATATGACATGAATATGAAGATGAGGAGAAGTTGATGATGATTCAAATGATACAGATAAGAATACTTGTGCTAATAAATTGTGTCGAGAGAATACCTTCCTAGTTAAGAGGGAGTGTTGATGTAATTGTAACTTCAGAATGTATTCATCCATATTTCTTATCTATTGTAACCCGATGTTTATTCTGGGATGTATTTTAATGTATTTGAGTCATGCCATACCCCAATGTTTATTCTGGGAAGTTTCTATAATGAGAAAGTCTTGTCAAGTCATTGTGTGTAACCCTCCTACTGGTCAAGGGTTAAAGTCCCCATAGTTGTGGGGCCCTTGGGTTATTAGACTATCCTAGTGAAGTTTACCCTAGGTGACTCATTGTAAGTCAGGGAAATAGTCCCCACCATTGTGTTACCCTCCTATTGGTCGAAGGAGGCAAAGTCCCCACAAGTGGTGGGGCACTAGGGTTATTAGACACTCCTAGAGATGTCGGCTCTAGTAAGTAATTGTTAAGTGAGGCCGACATGTTGGAGTGTACTTCAAGTGAATGGAAGAATATAAATAGAGAGTGAGCCTTTATATTTATCTCACTTGCAATACACACACTCACTCATTGGGGCGCATGAGTGAGAGAGGAGAAGCTCTCTCAGTATGAGAGAGAGAGACTACTACTGTCAGGAGATCATCTTACTGTTTTGGGGTCTTACCATTTTGCGCTGATTCTATCTTTAAGGAAGTTGTGTGGTTTTCTCCTTTATGGGTTCCCCGAGGAAAATTATTTGTGTCTCTTGTCTCTTGTGATGTGCTTATGTTTCATTGATGTGCTTGTTATTCTCTTAGTTAAAAGATCCTAAGATCATAATGCTAGCTTATATGATGAAAAACTAACATAAAGTTGGGTAGGCTCATGGTGGCCATTACCGATTTTCTCATGACACCAGGTGGGGGGAAGAGGAAGGGAATCGTATGGACTGGGGATGAGCCCAAATAACTCCCTGAAGATTGCATGTTGGGATGCGGTTGCAGTTGCATCTACGCGTAATGCTGCTGTTATGAGTGATGTTGCGGCTGCTGTTGGTGTTGTGGTTGTAGTTGGGGCTATAGCTGTGGTTGTTGTTTGGGTGCAATGGCGCTTGATGAGACCATGCACAAGTCCACAATTTCATTTTCTGTCGGTGGTGGTGACACTAACGGGAAAGGAGCCATCATGGTGGTATTGGCCAACAACCCAGGGTCCACATTCAACAATGGAGGTGCTGATGTGTTGTCAACCATAATGTTGATTGCAGGGACGACATTAGCATGTGTGGTCGCCCCTTGTGGCTCAATGGTGGTGATGGTAGGGATAACGTTGGTAGGTGCCGTTAACCCTTATGGATCATGATAAGTGAGTTGATCAACCGTCACAATCTTCCCTTCATGGGGGAACATCATGAGATGAAATACAGTTGATCCGACTGCTCGCATGGCATACATGTAACTCCTTTCGAGGAGGAGGTTCTAGTATAGTTGAGCATTGACACTTATATGTCAATAAGCACTGTATTCTCGGCTAATGTGATGGGGATGTGGGGGATGATTCCTTGGGATTTAGTGGTATGTCCATCATAAGCCTGCAGAGTTGTGGAGGACAGTTGTAGAATTCGTGATCCAAGTTTTTGCCAAACCAAGGTAGACACAACACATGTGGATGCCCCTTCATCCACTATGCACCAATGCATCACCAAATTCCAGATGGACACTGGGATTTGGAAGGCGATGGTCAAGGGCATGCATGGTTCCCCATTCTCCATGTTAAATATGATCAACTTGGAGTCGGAGGGGTCTACTACCCCTAGAGCGGCTAGTAAGGCTTTCCGCTGCATTGTGCATGTTTTAAGTACCTCAAGAGCGGACATGGTGGTTGGAATTTGGGCCAAATCATCCACAATGCTATAGCTGAATACAGCTCTAGCTGTAGCGTTATTGGAAATCCTGCGTAATGGGGAGCGCAAGAATGGGGGTAACTAAAGAGGTAGGTTGACTATTTTGGACGTCGATGCCACTGATGTGTCAGTGAGTTCGTTGGTGGTACCATACTGATTCCATCAGGTTTGCAAGTTGACCTCTTCAGTCATCATGGCTAGTAGGCGGTGAACACTTGTTTTGGCAGTGGGAGGTGCCCCCGGAGCATTGGAATTGGCCTGGGGAGAGGGGGAGGTTGCCACCAATCCTTGTACTCGCAGTGGGTTTTGAAGCACCATGGGGGGAGGTCCTTGTGGTGTTGGGTTGGGTTGGGTGTGATTTGTCACGTTGGCGGCCTATTGGGCCTTGTTTTGAATGGAATTCTTAGCACGAGACATGAGGGGACACTCGAATGTGTAGTTCCCATAAACATCACAGAGTGTGCACGGTTGGTTTTTGCGCAACAGGGCGTTGCGTCTTGGTGCATTCTGTCGTGGGGGGTTTTTGGGCTAGTCGGTTTGCCGCAACATTTTTAGGAGGGTTCGGTTGTTGACCACCTCCTTGAGGTTGGTTATTACCTTGGTTGTGGGGCCAGTTATTTCGAGCTTTCCCTTGTTGATTGTTGGGGGAAAGCTGGTTGGGATGGTTTTGTTCTGCGAACACTTGTCCCAATGGAGCGGGTGGAGTGGGGGCGGGGGCTTGAACTAGTTGCACTGGTGGTGCATAGTATATTTGTGGGGGTGGTGGTGCCACAAATGTGGGCATTTTCCCCACATAATACTGTGTTGTCCAAGCCATGGTCTGAGCCTGCTGCGGTGGCACAGGCTGTGTGTAGGACGTTGTTACTCCAAACTGAGACATCATTCTTGCATAGTCCAGAGCTTGGTTCTGGTAAGCCACACTAGCAGTGTTGCTTGGTTGCAGTGTAATTGTAGGTGGTGTTGGTCGAGGCTGTGGCTGTTGGGAGACTGATCCTATGATGCCGTCAGTGTTAGTTTTTCAACATTAAGCTAGCATTATATTAGGATCTTTACTGAGAGAATAAAAAGTACAGTAATCAAACACAAGAGACAATGAACACAGTGTTTTTGATCAAGGAAACCATAAAGTAGAAAACCCCACAACTTCCTCAGAGATAGAATCAGTACCAAAATAGTAAAATCCCCAAAATAGTAAGATGCACTCCCGACAGTAGTAGTCTTCTTCTTTTCTAGTCCCAGTGTATTCCCTTCCTCACTAATGCGCCACACTTGAGTGAGTGAATGATGTGTGTCATAAATAGAGAGACTCACTCTCTATTTATATTCTTTCATTCACTTGAAGTGCACTCAATCATGTCGGCCTAACTTAAGAATTACTTACTAGAGTCGACATCTCTATGAGTTTCTAATAACCCTAGTGCCCCGAAACTGTGGGGACTTTAACAATGACTTGACATGACTTATTTACATTATTGATCCTCCCGATCGGAACATCGGGGTATGACAACATGACTCAAATACATAATAGATACATATTGGAATAAACATCGGGTTACAATACATAAGATACATAGATGAATACATTCCGAAGTTACAAATACATCAACACTCCCTCTTAACTAGGAAGGTATTCTTTTGACACAATTTTCAACACCGGTCTTCTTCTTTGTATTAGCTGGATCATCTCGTCTTCAAGTCATCTTCATCTTCAAGTCATCTTTGTCTTCAAGTCATCTTCATCATCGGATCTGGATCATTTCTCGATCTGGATCATCATGGGACATCATCACTGGATCTGGATCATCACTCGATCCGGATCATCACTAGCTATCATCACTGGATCTGGATCATCACTCGATCTGGATCATCACTGTTGGATCATCATGACTGGATCTGGATCATCACTAGATCTAGATCATCACTGGCTGTCATCATTGGATCTGGATCATCACTCGATCTGGATCATCCTTGGTGCTATCTCATGATTCTTCTCATCACAGGAATTTCTATAGAGCCAGCCCTTTTTCATGATCGTTATAGGCCTAGCCTCCATGTAGGTCTTTGCCTAGTACTTATATCTGACCTACTCATCAGAAAGGCATGCCCAACACTTACATCTAACCTACTCATCAGAAAGGCACGCCCAGCACTCACATTTGATCATATAGGAACCAATCCTATAATCACATCAGAAAGGCCCAGCACTCACATTCACCAACATGATAGGACATCACATCACTAACATCTGTGAAAAGGCTCAGCACTTACATCTGACCTACTCGTCAGAAAGGCACATCCATCCAAGCGGGAACACATCCTACCACATTGATGGAATACTCCCATCCAGGCTGGAACACATCCTACTCACAGTGATGGAATATTTTCCCACTTTCATCCAGGCTGGAACACATCCTGCTCACAATTATGAAAGACTCCCATCCAGGCTGGAACACATCCTACTCACAGTGATGAGATATTTCAGCACTTACATCTGAGCATGTGGGAACACATCCCTCAGTCGCTCCAGAAAGGCTCTACACTTACATCCATCCAGGCGGGAACACATCCTGCTCACAATGATGGAAGGGATTGCACTCACATCTAATCCTATGAGAACACATCCCAGTAGTCATATCAGAATGGCCCCCATTCCTCCTCGACTAAGCTACCTGGTAACTGACCAGCCACCTCCATTCTCCTAGAGAATGGCAGTTTCCCTTACATCCAACCTGCTCGTTGGAATGGACAACACTCACATCTGACATGGAAGGAACTTAATCCTTTAGCCATGACAGAATGGTTCAGCCCTTACATCTGATCAAGTGGGAACACATCCCTCTATCACATCAGAATGGATACTCAATCCTACACCGAGTGATCCTGGTAACTGACTAGGTGCCTCCATTCCTAGAATGGCAATTTCCCTTACATCTATCCTACTCGACAGAATGGCTAGCACTCATATCTGACATGAAAGAGAGAAACCCTATCACCATCAAAGAATGGCTTAGCCCTTACATCTGACCATGGAAGGAACCAATCCTCTCACCATGTCAGAATGGCTATGGGTCTCATCACTTTCTCTTGGAGGGAACCTCGATCTGGAGAACACCAAGTCTCTCCCTGAAGTACTCAAACTTCAGCCTAGCCAATGGCTTCATCAATACATCAGCTATATGTTCCTCTGTCGCAACATACTAGAGCTTCACTGCTCCTCTCTGCACCATATCCCTGATATAGTGATACTTGATCTCGATATGGTTCGACTTGCCATGGAACACTGGATTCTCTGAAAACTTCACGCAACTCTGGTTGTCACAATGTATACAAGTAGCATCCAACTGGAGATCAAATATATCAGATAGTAGCTTCCGCAGCCATACTACCTCACAACTAGCTAAACAAGCTGTGACATACTCTGCTTCAGCTGTACTCAGTGCCACACAAGATTGCTTCCTGTTAAGCCAAGAGATCACACCTGATACCATATTGAAGCAACATCCTGAAGTACTCTTCCTGTCAATGGCATTGCCTGCCCAATCTGAATCAACATAACCTTCCAGTTTAATCTTCTGATTCGCATCGTACTTTAACCCATAATCAACTGTACCCTTCAAGTACCTCAGAATATGCTTTGCAGCAGTCAAGTGAACACTTCTTGGATCTATCAAGTACTGGCTCAAGGTGTTCACAGCAAAGCAAATGTCTGGTCTCATGTTCTTCGGGTACATCAATGACCCAATCATCTGATGATACATCATAGCATCAACCGACTCTGATGAAGCATCACTCAATGGCTTCAGGTTCGATGCCATAGGTGTGGCCATTGCTTTGCAGTTCATCATCCCAAACCTCTTTAGGATCTCTAGTGCATACTTCACTTGTCCAAGGAAGATTCCATCTGTACTCTGCCACACCTCCATACCTAGAAAGTAATGCATCATCCCCAAGTCCTTCATTTCAAACTCAGCAGCAAGCTTTCTCTTCGTATTAGCAATCAACCCATATGTACCTGTCACAAATAGATCATCTACATACAGTAGGAGCATCACTAGGTTGCCATCTTCAACCTTGTAGTAAAGGTTGAAATTTGCTTTACTCTTGGTAAAGCCCAAACTGGATAGAAATTTGTCGATTCTTCCGTACCAGGTCCTGGGTTCCTGTTTCAAACCATACAGGGATTTCTTCAATCTGCATACATGAGACTCTCTATCATGTGTCTCAAAACCGAGTGGTTGTTCTACATACACTTCCTCTTCTACTACACCATTCAAGAAGGCAGTCTTGACATCCATCTGGTGTATCTTCCATTTCATCACTACAGCCAGAGAAAGTACTGATCTGATGGAAGTGTATCTGGCTACAGGTGCAAAGGTCTCTTCATAGTCCACTCCCTCTTTCTGAGAGAATCCTCGAGCTACAAATCTTTCCTTATACTTTTCAATGCTATCGTCTGCAGCATGCTTGATCTTGTAGATCCATTTGGAAGTTACAACTAACTTCCCTTTTGTTCTTGGGACAACATCCCAAACATCATTCTTCATGATCAATTGATATTCTTCGATCATAGCATCCTTCCATTCTTTCTATTCTGCCACTTCTACATAACTGGAACGTTCTTTATCAATGAAATCACATAGTAAAGCTACATACCCTGAATTAGATCTAGCCCTCTTTCTTTCTCTGTGATTCTCTTCTGGAGCCCCATATCTTTCCGCACCATGGATAAGTTCACGTACCCAAGCAGGTTTCCTCTTATGAGGATTCTTCTCCAGAGGTGGATCTACAAGTCTTTGTGGTTCCTCAAACTCTCAATCTTCTTCTTGAGCTTCTTCGTTCATGATTGTATCCTGAATTCTAGGTACTTCTGCCTCTGCTTCTTCAGGTTCTTTAGCAGGTCTCTTTCTGGATTTGTTGTAAGTTGTGCCTTCATCAAATGTCACATCCCTGCTGATGTCAATCTTCTTGTATCCTGGGAAGTAGATTCTATAAGCCTTCGAGCTTTCAGAGTATCCCACAAATTTTCCCTTCTTTCCTGAAGGATCTCATTTTTTTATCTTCTCTTTTGGAATGTGTATGTACATGGGACAGCCGAATATTCTGAGATGTCTAACTTCTGGTTTCTTGCTGGAGAAGACTTCTTCAGGATTCTTGTTCTTGAGTACTCTATGTGGAGTACGGTTCTGTACATACACCATTGTTCTGGAAGCTTCAGCCCAAAGATGCATAGGAAAGTCTTGATCATGAAACATTGCTCTTGCAGCTTCCATGATGGTCCTATTCTTCCATTCTGCAATCCCATTCTATTGTGGATTATAAGGAGTAGACAACTCCCTCTTAATCCCTAATTCTTTACATAGCTCTTTGAATTCACTCAAAGTGAATTCTCTGCCATTATCTGATTGAAGAGTCTTGATATTGTTTTCAGTATGGTTCTCGATCAAGGCCTTGAATTCTTTGAACTTACTGAATACTTCATCTTTGTTCTTCATAAAGTAAATCCATGTCTTTCTAGAAAAATCATCAATAAAAGAAACATAGTATGCATACCCGCTTAGTGAGTTTGATGACATAGGACCGCATACATCTGAGTGGATGATTTCTAGTATGCCTTTGGATTTGCTTTTGCTGCTGGGAAATGTCTTCTTTGTATTCTTCCCTTTCGCACATCCTTTGCAAACTCCATCATTTTTTGCTTGAAATTCTGGAAGACCTTCAACAGCTTTGCTTGCAATAGGTAGTGCTCTGTAATGCACATGTGCAAGCCTTCTATGCCAAAGCTCATTTGGCTCTACTGTGTCATGGATCAAGGCTTGTTCTGGATGACCCTTCAATTTGTACAATCCTCCTTCTTGTTCTCCAATCACTACCGCATCATCAATAGTCTTTCCTTTTGGCCACATAATGACTTAACCATCTATGAATGAAACCCGCATTCCTTTTGCATCAAATGCTGAAATGGAAAGAAGATTCTTTTTGAGTCCTGGAACAAACAATACTTATTTCATTGTTAGAGACTTACCAGAGTCTAGCTTATATGAATATTCCCCACTACCTTTTATTGGATATTGGTAGTCATCTCCTAGTTTCACCTTGTGAGGTGATTCATGTTCTGATAGTCTTACAAAGGATTCCTTGAATCCTGTCATATGTTTGGAAGCCCCACTATCTATAAGCCAATCATCACTTCCATGAGTAATGTTACCTGTGAGAGCTAATATCAGAACATATTCATCCTCACTTGAAGAATCCTCACTTTCATATCTGGATCTCTTTCTAGATGGTTCATCATCCTCTGTAGCATGAGCATGATGTCTTCTTTTATTTCTCTTCTTCTTATGAGAGTGGTTCTTTCTCTTAGGACAATCTTTAGCAAAATGTCATTTTTCATCACATGTATAACATCTAAATCTAGATAGATCCCTTTTAGAATGAGAGCTCTTACCTTTGGAGTAATGAGGTTTTCTTCTTTCCTTCTTGGAGTGAACTATGAGGGCTTGATATTCACTACCCATCTTTTCTTCTCGAGCTGCTATCCGAGCTTCTTCTTGAGAGAATTCTTCCCATAGTCTACTGAATTTGACTAACTTCTTTCTAGCATAGATTCCTTGGATGAAATCATCCCATGACCTAGGAAGGCCATTCAAAGTAGTCATTACAATCTCTACATTTTCCACTTCTTCATCAACAGCTTCTAATTGTTTCTTGATCTGAGAAACCCTTGTGAAGTAAGACTGGATAGTTTCTGCATTCTGAATCTTCACATTCTTGAGTTGGTTCCTCAGGGTCATCTTTTGATTGATGTTCTTTCCTTCAAACAATTTGGTTAGGGCATCAAACATAGCTTTAGGTGTGTGGAATAAGGTGATCCTTGGTAGAATCAGCAATGATCCTCTTTTCCATAACCATCTTCTTCTTATGTAAGGCCTTTGCCTCATCTCCCTCTGGAACTAGAACCTCCTCATGAATGTAGGAGTCTAATTCATTCTCTTCCACGACCAGGGAGATCCTATACTTCCAGGCTCGGAAGTTATCAGCTCCCTCAAGCTTTTCATCAAGCTTGGTATGATGAGACATCTTAAATGAGAACCTCAAATGGAAATACAAATATTTTAGATCTTACCAGGTTCAAGATGTCAGATCTGAAACTTGATCTGAAATCCTGCAGAGCTGCTTCAAGAGCAAATTAGGGTTTTTCTTTTCCGGAGTTCTCTCCACCCAAATGCCTTGAAATTTGTCCCTAACTTCGATTTTGGGGGGGAGATCAATCCAAGCCTAGGCTCACTGAAAAATTCATCTTCTGTAAAAAGCCTTAATTTCTGACCGTAGTGACAGGTCCAAAACTGAAAAACCTCAGAATTGGATTATGCTTCGACAGAAAGATGTGCCCTAAGGAGGAGAGTTGTTCCACCTTACTTTTGCTGAAAATATGTGGAGGAAGGTCCACAAACTAGGAATCCCTAGTTCCCACAGCTGCACAGTGTCTTCTTTTCAGGTTAGCTCTGATACCATGTTAGTTTTTCAACATTAAGCTAGCATTATGTTAGGATCTTTACTGAGAGAATAACAAGTATAGCAATCAAACACAAGAGACAATGAACACAGTGTTTTTGATCGGGGAAATCATAAAGGAGAAAACCCCACAACTTCCTCAGAGATAGAATCAGCACCAAAATAGTAAAAGCCCCAAAACAGTAAGATCCACTCCCAACAGCAGTAGTCTTATTCTTGTCTAGTCCCAGTGTACTTCCTTCCTCACTAATGCGCCACACTTGAGTGAGTGAATGATGTGTGTCATAAATAGAGAGACTCACTCTCTATTTATATTATTTCGTTCACTTTAAGTGCACTCAATCATGTCGGCCTAACTTAACAATTACTTACTAGAGCTGACATCTCTATGAGTGTCTAATAACCCTAGTGCCCCAAAACTGTGGGGACTTTAACAATGACTTGACATGACTTATTTACATTATTGATCCTCCCGATCAGAACATTAGGGTATGACAACATGACTCAAATACATAATAGATACATCGTGGAATAAAAATCGGGTTACAATACATAAGATACATAGATGAATACATTTCGAGGTTATAGATACATCAACAGTCAGCAGCATGGGATGCCCCCAGTGCGTCGCAGTAGGAGGTACTCGAATGGGGAGCATCTAGAATGACGGTGTACATGTATCCAGACTGAGCATAGATAAGGTCAAATTGTTGGGCCTTCAGTATGGCCTCTTCTTCGGATTGGGGATGTTTAGACGTGACGTCCTTTGCTATGGGCAGGAGTAAGGTCTTAAGGAACCAATCCAAGAAGATCATGTCATCAAGTTGGATTTTACATAAGCTATGGCGTCACCGCCACTCATGGATATGGTTATTTATGTGAGTGGTTGTGCTTTGACAGCATGATAGCATGATCTCCACCCCTTCATCATATCTGACAGGGAATTGGAAATACTATAGGAACATGAAGGCTAGGGAGTTGAAGTCTGGGTACTTGGATTGTGGTAGCTCAATGTACCATTTGGTCACGGCATCTGTAAGGGTACATTGGAATAGTCTCATCCCGATGGAGTCATCTACAATGTTGTTGGATGAGCACCATAGATGGAATGACATTATGTGGTTTTGGGGACATTCCCCTGCTTTGCCTTCAAACTTGGGGATGTATGATGGCAGCTTAATTGGCATTGGAGGCCAAAAATCTTGATGGTGGATAGGGTCATTTGTTAATATAGCCAATTCAGGCAAGTTAAGATGAGCCATGAATGGCATATTTGAACCTAGGTTGATGTGGGATGGGGCTACGATGGTGGTGGGGTTTGCAGGTGCATAATGCATCTGCATAGCTGGGGGTGCTTGCAGTGGCACCATTGCAGATGGGCCAATGCCCCCAAGTGTTGTGGGTGGGATGGTATGAGTGGAAGGGACATTTCCCCCATGTATGACAACATGGGCAATGTAAGTGGACGGTCCACTACCCCCCTGTGTGGAAGGAGGGGCAGTGTGTGTGGAAGGGCCACTGCCCCCATGTGCTGTCAGCGGGCTGTCAGCGGGCCAGCTTGTTGGTCACTATAGGTGGTGGTAGCTGACTAATGACAGTCTGCATGACTGTGCCTGGGCCACTTGCTAGGTTGTGGGTGACAGGTTGTGATGTGGACATGGGTCCACTTGCTATAGTTATGCCAGAAAATGGATCCGGATTTCCACTAGCCATGGGGCTTGATGGTACAGTATGAAGGTCTGGTTCAAACTGGTATGGGTATGAATCAGAATCAGAGGCTGTGTGGCCTTCTAATGGTGTGGGAGATCACTGAGAGAAGCTTCTACGGTGTCGATTAAGTGTTCCAAATGGTGGTGGTTCGCCTCTTAGGCATGAGGAAGAGCGTGGGGGATCAATTGTGTTAGATTTTATGTCTGAAACTGGTGGGAATGACGTTTGGACCCCGGTTTTAGTGGCTTCCTATTGGCTGTAGGTTGTCACTCGGCCACCAAGACTACCATAAGACAGTGCTTGGCTTTTTCCTCACAGGTGTTTCTACTCAATCGGAAGGGGTTGTTACCCGTTCCCCTTGGCAATTCCTCTCAGCAGCCAGCTACTTTGGGTTTCCTGTGGTACTCCTCACAATGAGTTTTTGGGCAAAGCCCAAGTACTTCCCACAATTGAAGCAATCAGGGAATTATGTCCTCAAAGACTACAGAGTTGTTTGTTCTTAGTGTAAATTGGTAAATTTTAAGGCTCACTCAGCGTCATGAACTAAGTTTGGTTAATTAGTTTGTATGGTGTATTTGTTTGTTTGTTTTTCTGGTATTTGGTTGTTGAAAATGGTTTATGAATTCATCATGGTAGATTTCATGTCATTGTGTTTGTGTATGCAAGCATTGAATAATAAAAAATTGTGAACAAATACAGTGATTAACCTTGAATGTTTGCTGGCCTAACTAGATGTCTACCTCACACTGATATTCCTCTTCAACCAAGAGAAGGTTCTGGGATCTCAACATGATGGGACTAATCCCATCCGTAGATCCTCAGGTCACCTCCTAGATGCTAGGTTGGTCAACAGGGAGGACGCTTAGTGCCATGAGAAGCTCTCCTTCTCTACCGCATATACCTTCCAAGTCACCTAGTTTTAATGGTTTGGAACAATATAGTGGAGTGCCTAGATCTATACAAGCTTTCCCTTCATCGTATCCCAGAATACCCCAGAGGGTGATGACTGGGTAGAGTAGGAAGGGGAAGCAAGATGGTTAATTTTAGGTTGATTTTAGTTAGGCTAGGTTCATTTGATTAAGCCATTAACATTTACCTGGCATTTACACATTATTTATGAAAGAAATTGTAGAAAATGAAAACAGAAACTGCAATTGACTTGCAGTGTTGGATAGAGGCGGCTGAGCCGCACCGACAATCCTATAAAACTGAAATTTAAGTGTTTTTTAAACTAAAATTGAAGTTCTGTTTGATAGGCCGCACATTTTTTATCAAATCTGGAGAGGGGGCCGCGAGATTTTTTCAGAAACCGGCAAGTGGGTCGCATAGAATGCAGAAACACTCGCAGAATGAGTTTTTGGGTTGAAGTCGCACTTATCGGGGGATTAAGTGCACCGTTGGCACACCTGTTTTCCCATTAAGTGCACCACAGTCTCACTTTTGGCCCTGAAAAGAGCACCCTGCTCCAGATTTGGGGATTTTTGTGAGACAGAGTTAGATCTGGCCTACAGTAACTTGTGATGTGGCCAATCTGACTCGGTTTTTCCTAGTAGAGGCTTTGGCAATACTAAAAATAGGAAATAAACTGAATTTAAGATGGATTTAACAGAAAAAAAAAATTTAAAACTAGGGCAATAAATTTAAGAACTTGAAAATTAAAAATTTGGACCAAGGATATTGTTGGATAGACCTGGTATGGTCGCCAGTTCTGTAGCAGGGATTTCTCCGTACTACAGGGGCAGGAATGGATCCCTTCTATCTATAGGATAGAAGGTTAGGTTCCTGCTAGTGGGTAAATGCAGAAAATAAAATGTAAGGTAAATAGACATAACAGTAAACTAAGCTAAGAACAGAAAGAAGATAGAAGCAATGGTGAACCCCTCTGCAAACACAAGTTAGGGTTCCACCTCCAACGACCTGCAAACAAATATTAAGCTACAATAACCTACAAAACAATATTAAACATAAACCTGCAAATGAAATAAGGGTTAGAAAGCAAAGAAAACTAAGAAACAAAACATGAAACATGGTTATACCTTCTCTTGGGTGGAAATGGGCCACCATGCCCTTACTTGTGGAAGCACCTCTCTTGTATGGGGGAGCAATGGCTCAATGGAAATGGAGAAGAGGGGGTGTGGGTGGCTTGAGAGGCAAAGGTCTCAAGGCATCCACGGGTAGCATAACAATATGCAAGGGAGAAGTTGTTTGAGAGTGACCCCCCACCTTCCTTTTATATCTTTTTCAAGGGGTTTTAGGGTTTTAAGCCCTTGGTCAAGGATTTAGCCCCTTTTTTGGGCTTTAAGCCCCTTTTGTACAAACTTTAGCTCCTTTTAGGGTTTTATCCCCTTTTGGGGGGGTTTAGCTCCTAGGAGACTATTTTGGGCTCCTTTTTGGGGTTTTTAAGCCCTTTTCTTCATCCTTTAGCTATTTTGAGGGTGTGGGGGTCTAATGGAGTCATATGAGGGTCATGAGATGGTGTCCTTGGGTGGTGTAGGACATTGAGAGCTGGGTGGGGGATTTTTGGGTTAACAAAACTACCTTCCCAATCTGAATCATCATAACCTTCTAGGTTAATATTCTGATTTGCCTCATACTTGATCCCATAATCAATTGTACCCTTTAGATATCTCAAAATATGCTTTGCATCAATCAAGTGAACATGTCTCGGATCTGTCAGGAACTAGCTCAAGGTGTTCAAAGCAAAGAAAATATATGGTCTCATATTTGTGGGGTACATCAAGGACCCAATCATCTGACGATACATTGTGTCATCAACCACTTCTGATGAAGCATCACTCAATAGCTTCACATTCGATTCCATAAGTGTGGTCATGGACTTGCAGTTCATCATCCCAAACCTCTTCAGGATATCTACTACATACTACCCTTGTCTGGGGAAGATTCCATCTACATTCTACCACACCTCCTTTCCTAGAAAATAGTGCATCATACCCAAGTCCTTCATTTCGAACTCGGCAGCAAGATTCCTCTTCGTATCAGCAATCAACCCATCCATACTTGTCACAAATAGATCATCTACATATAGTAGGAGTATCATTGGGTTACCATCTTAAACCTTGTAGTAAAGGCTAGAATCTGCTTTACTCTTGGTAAAGCCCAAACTAGATAGAAAGTTGTCAATTCTAACGTACCATGTCCTGGGTGTCTGTTTTAAACCATATAGGGATTTCTTCAATTTACACACATGAGACTCCCTATCATGTGTCTCAAAACTGAGTGGCTACTCCACATACAATTCCTCTTCCACTACACCATTCAAGAAGGTAGTCTTAACATCCATCTGGTGTATCTTCCATTTCATCACTGCAGCCAGAGAAAGTACTAATCTGATGGAAGTGTATTTGGCTATAGGTGCAAAATTTTCTTTATAATATATTCCTTCTTTATGGGAGAAGCCACAAGCCACAAATATTGCTTTATATTTTTCTATGTTGCCATCTGCAACATGCTTGATCTTGTAGATCCATTTGAAGGTTATAATAGACTTCCCCTTTGGCCTAGGGACAACATCCTAGACATCATTCTTCATGATCGATTGATACTCTTCAATCATAGCATCCTTCCATTCTTTACTTTTTGTCGCTTCTTCATAGTTGGAAGGTGATTTATCGACAAAGTCACATAATAAGGATACATACCCAGAGCAGGACCTGGTTCTTTTTCTTTCTCTATGATTTTCTTCTAGAGCCCTATATCTTTCTACACCTTGGATAGCTTCTCATACGCAAGCAGGTTTCCTCTTGTGAGGATTCTTCTCCTGAGGTGGATCTACAGGTTCTTGAGGTTCTTCTAATTCTCAATATTCTTCTTGAATTTCTTCATTCATGGTTGTGTCACGAATTCTGTGTACTTCTATTTCTTCAGGATCTTCAGTAATTCTCTTTCTGGATTTGTTGTAAGCTGAATCTTCGTCAAATGTTATGTCTCTACTGATGTCGAACTTATTGAATCCTGGGAAGTATATTCTGTAAGCCTTCGAGATTTCAGAGTATCCCACAAATATACCCTTCCTTCTTGAAGGATCTAACTTTGTCCTCTTTTATTTCGGAATGTGTATGTACACTGGACAACTGAATATTCTGAGATGGTTGACTTCTGGTTTCTTGCCGAAAAAGACTTCTTCATGTGTCTTATTCTCGATTACTTTGTGTGGATTATGGTTCTGTACATACACCGTTTTTTTGGAAGCTTCTGCCCATAGATGCATGGGAAGATCTTTATCATGAAGCATTGCTCTTGCAGCTTCCATGATCATTCTATTCTTCCTTTCTAAAACCCCATTTTGTTGTGGATTATATGGAGTGGATAAGTCCCTCTTAATCCCTAAATCTTTGCATAATTCTTTGAATTCATTTTATGTGATTTCTCCGCCATTATTTGATCGAAAGGTATTGATATTCTTTTCATTATGGTTCTCTATCAAGGCTTTGAATTCCTTGAACTTGCTGAATACTTCATCTTTGTTCTTCATAAAGTATATCCATGTCTTTCTAGAAAAATCATCAATAAAAGAAACATAGCATACATACCCACTTAATGAACTTGATGAAATTGGAACACAGACATCAGAGTGAATGATTTCCAAGATTCATTTTCCCTTGCTCTCGCTACTTGGAAATGTATTCTTTGTGTTCTTTCCTTTTGCACATCCTTTGTAGACACCGTCATGTTTTGACTGAATTTCTGGAAGTCCTTCAACATATTTTCTTGCAAGAGGTAGTTGTCTGTAGTGCACATGTACAAGAATTTTATGCCAAAGTTCATTTGGCTCTACTGTGTCATGGACCAAGGCATGTTCTGGATGGCCCTTCAATTTGTATAGACATCCCTCTTGTTCCCCAATTACTACTGCATCATCACTAGTCTTTCCCTTTGGCCACATGAGAACTTGGCCATCTACAAATGCAACCCTCATGCCTTTTGCATCTAATGTAGATATGGAGAGGAGGTTCTTCTTTAGTCCTGGTACAAATGAAACATCCTTCATCATCATAAACTTTCCATAGTCTAACTTATAGGATGATTCCCCACTACCTTTTATTGGATACTGGTATTCATCTCCAAGTTTCACCTTGTGGGGTGATTCATGTTCTAATAGTTTCACAAAGGATTCTTTGAATCTTGTCACATGTTTGGAAGCCACACTGTCTATAATGCAATCATTGCTTCCATGTGTGATGTTTCCCGTGAGAGCAGAAATCAAGACATATTCTTCATCACTTGAAGAATCATCACTTTCTTGTCTGATTCTCTTTGTGGAAGGCTCGTCATCTTCTATAGCATGAGCATGATGTATTCTTTTGTTCCCTTTCTTCTTGATGGAGCTATTTCTGTTCTTAGGACAATCTCTAGCATAGTGTCCTCTTTCATCACATGTATAGCATCTAAATTTAGGTATATTTTTGTTAGTTCTTTTAGAATGAAAGTGTTTACCTTGGTGATGATTTATTTTTCTCTTCTTGGATTACACTATAAGAGCTTGATCTTCACTTCCCACCTTTTCTTCTCGAGTTTCTATCTGAGCTTCTTCTTGTGAGCATTCTTCCCATAGTCTGCTGAACTTGACTAGCTTCTTTCTGGCACATATCCCTTGAATGAAAGAGTCCCATGTCCTAGGGAGACCATTCAAGGTGGTCATTACAATCTTTGCATTCTCCACTTCTTCATCCACTACCTCAAGTTGTTCTTTGATCTAAGAAACCCTTTTGAAGTATGACTATATGGTCTCCACATTTTGGATCTTCACATTCTTCAACTCGTTCGTCAAGGTTATCTTTCAGTTTATGTTCTTTCCTTCAAACAGTTTGGTGAGGGCATAAAACATAGCTTTAGGTGTGTTTAGAGAGGACACCTATGGTATGAGGTGATCCTTGATTGAATCAGCAATAATCCTCTTATCCATGACCAATTTATTCTTGTGTAAGGATTTAGCCTCATCTCCCTCTGGAACTGGAACCTCCTCATTGATGTAGGAGTCCAACTCATTTTATTCCAGGACCAGGGAGATCCTATACTTCCAGGATCATAATTTATCATCTCCCTCAAGCTTTTCATCAATATTGGTATGATGAGACATCTTACCTAAGAACCTCAAATGGAAATACAAAAGATTTATATCTTACCAGGTTAAGATGTCAGATGTGGATCTAGAGCTGAATTTCTGCAAAGCTGGTTCAGGAGCAGATTAGGGTTTGACTTTTCTGGATTTCTATCCAACCAAAAGCTTTGATCTTGATCTCTAAACTTTGATTTTGAGGAGGAGATAAATCTAGACCTAGGCTCACTCAAAAATTCCGCTTCTGTGGAAAGCCCTAATTTTCGGCAGCAATGTCGGATCAAAAAGCTTACAATGATCAGAATCAGATTTTTCTTCGACAGAAAGATGTTCCCTATAGAGGAGAGTCATCCCAACCTTATTTTGCTGAAAATCTATGGGGAGATATCCAAAATGTAGGAATCCCTAGTTTCCACAACTGCACAGTGTCTTCTTCTCAGGTTAGCTCTAATACCATGTTAGATTTTTATCATTTAAGCTAGCATATCTTAGGATCTTTAACTGAGAGAATAACAAGAACGTCAATCAAACATAAGAGAAAATGAACACAAATGTTTTCCTTGGGGAAACCATAAAGGAGAAAACCCTGCAACTTCCTCAAAGATAGAATCAACACCAAAAGTAAAACCCCAAAATAGTAAGATGATCTCCCAACAACAATAGTCTCTCTCTCTCTTGTCCCAACAACTTATTCTCTCTTAGTTATGCGCTACAACTGAGTGTGAGTGAATGTGTGATAAATAGAGAGGCTCACTTTCTATTTATACTAATTCCATACTTGACAATAACCCACTAGGGCCAACTTCTCTAGGAGAGTCTAATAACCCTAGGGCCCCACAACTGTGGGGACTTTAACCCTTGATCAATAGGAGGGTTACCCACAATGACTTTACATGACTTGTTTACATTATTATAGAATCTCCCGATAGGAACATCGGGGCATGACATGACTCAACCACTTCCCGGAATAAACATCGGGGTACAATACATAAGATATACAAGTTAATACATTCCGAAGTTACAATTGCATCAATATTTTTTACCTAAATATTGATGTGGAAGAGTTTAATCATCTCCTTCTCTTCCTTGTGATCAAGGCTACTTAGATTCACCTCCTTCTTAAATAAAGTGTGGAAAATATTCTCATCCACATCTAAGTTACTCTCTACATATTTCTTTGAATCTATGGCTATAACTTTCATCTTCTTATCATCCTTCTTATGGTTCTTAGGGTTCATCTCTATATATAGATTAGAACACTTTTCTTGAATGTGACCATCAATGTTATAATGGTTATAACGGTTTTTCAAATCCTTGTGCTAATCTTCCATGGCTACAGTATTATTATATTTTCCCTCCAACTTCTTATTTCCCTCCTTACAAGCATCTTGGTTCTCTTTCTATTTGGAATCGCTTAGTGCCTATCCTTTCTTATGGCCTATATTTTCTAGATCATGTACTTGGACATATGCCTCATCAATTGTCTTGGGATTGAAGAGCATCACTTGCTTTTGTAAATGACTATGTAGACCCACCAGATACTTGAGGAGTACATTTGGATTCTTGGGTGAGATACCCAGCATGAGAGCCATATTCCTAAATTTGGCGGTGTTCTCTTGCACACTCTACCCTTTCCTTTTCCTAAATTAATTCCAACAGATCCATTAGTCCTATACATATCGAATAGGTAGAACTAGGACTTAATTAGGGTTTTGAATTCCTCCCACTTAGTTACTGGTGGATCACCCTCTATCCTGAGTTCCTTTGTGTGGATTTCCCACTAGGTTAATGCATGTCCCTCTAATTTTAGTCAAGAAAATGAGATTTTATGCTCCTCATCTATTTGATATATACTAAAATATACCTCTAATTGTTGAAACCAATGATTCAAATTTAAAAAATCAATATCACCTCAGTATGAATTGATATCAACTTTCGATTCCATCTTAAATAAAACTGGGAAGGGATATTGTTACTAGAACTTGGCTACTCTTTCCTGGGTTCTATCCTCGGCTCATTTTCTAAATTTCTTTATATTTTTATTTTCCCTCTAATCCAATCTCTGAGTTAGAGCCTCCAAAATTACTGAAAGGTCCAAACATTTTCTCCATGGCCACCATGAGGATTGACATATTATAAGAGATACTAGAAACCTCTATTTTAAACTTTGTAAATCACTTTTCATACTCTTCTTCACCAGACTCATCCTCCATGAATAGGGTTTGAATATTTTTTTTATTCTACCACAAGATATTGAAATTTCGTACAAAACCCAGAAAAAAACTACTCACATACAAATATGACCAGTAAATTGTCACGGACATTCCATTGGTACAATTCATCACAATGAATCTTACAACTTAGTTCCTTTTATTACCTTATTTTCATTGAATGTTGAATAAACTAGAACTAAAAGCAAAATAACTAGGACAAAGAAATACACAATTGTTACACCCAAAAGTTGTTCTTATGTGCGATCCTATTTAGCTTCTTGGACAAACCATGTTTTTGAGGAGATTTTGCTCAGTTCTAAGAGTCATGATGCCCTTTTCCTTCTGATATAGAGTGCCATCCTAGCATAACGCATATTTCGTAATGACAAGGTGGACCGGTGACACTTGTTTCCTGACTAAAAGGAGTATC
Organism: Pseudotsuga menziesii; assembly: GCA_001517045.1. Lineage (NCBI taxonomy): Eukaryota > Viridiplantae > Streptophyta > Pinopsida > Pinales > Pinaceae > Pseudotsuga > Pseudotsuga menziesii. The sequence goes on from LPNX010398360.1 coordinate 100,284, forward strand.
AACACCTCCTACTAGTACACAAGGAGCATCAACATTGTTAAAATGGAAAAAAGAGAATATTTTGAGAACCTTCTAGATGAAATTCCTCATGGAGGATTATGCCAACTTATTAGAGTAGGTAGAATTCATAACCCTAGAATTCAAGGATGGTCCCTACCCTTCCTTTCAAAATATCTCAACCCCTTTGGGCCCTCTTTGGCCTATATATACAAGCTTCATGGACCATGAGAGGAAGGAGGACCAAGAGAGAACCTTTATGTTTCTAAACTCATTGCTAGTACTAAGGAGGAAAAGAGTGTGGTTGCGAGTAATATTTGTAGAGTTTGTAGAGTTTGTGCTTGTGAGTCAAAAGAAATTGTGAGAACAAATCTTTGACATCAAGGCTTTGGTTGTATTTTTATTCTCATATCCTATCAATACAAATGTGTTCCCCTTTCCCATGAATGTTTATGTTAATATCAGTTATTCATTACTTTTCTCCTTGATCATTAGTATAGATTGTTGAATTATCTTTTTTCTTTCACTTTTGTATCTTGTTACTTACATTCTTTTGCAGGCACAGCTAATCGTAAGAGAATCCACAAGGAAATGATCACCTTCATTATTGAGGTAAGAAAGCTTGAAATTCAAGTATTTTAACAATCTAGGAAGAGGATGCATTGATGTGAGTCTTTTGTTCTAGCTCAGCCCCATGTAGACTAGGGTAACGATCTTTGTCCGCGTTGATTGAGAATTTTTGGTAACAAAATTGGAGACCATACTGGGGAGTCTAATCATATCTATGAGTTTTTGTTTTGATTTTGATTACAAGCTCTCAAATCTTTTATCTTGCTCATTTAAATATTTAAGGTGTGAAATTCATCTTAGGATAATTCCATCTGCCACCTCATATCAATGTTTAAACACAATAAATTCCAATTTGATTTGTAATTTCTTATGCTAAAGGTTTTATCTTCTTTTTGGTTCTATAGATACGTCGATGCACCCGAGTCATTTTGACAGAGCATCGACCTCTATTTGACACCATTTTCCTACTGTCAAAATGCATCGTCGATGCTTTTATCTCAAAGACATAGTGCATCACCCACACTGTTGCCAAGAGAGAAAAGTGAGGCAACCAATAGTGGGTGCCTTGGTTCTGCCTTGTAGGGTGCACATAGGTAGGACATCTCCAAATCTAGAGTTTCTTTCTGAAAAACTTTCTTTGGTTTGGGTTTTGTAAAAATTTTCCCCTTTTTATTGATAGGTCTGACAGTGTGTACTTAGCCTAAATGTATTTTTTGAGACAAATTCTTGAAAAATTATCTTATTAAAGGCTCTAAATTGAGTGATTTTGACGGTTTGGAAGTTTCAGTCTTGGTTTTATAATTTGAATTTAGATATTTTTAAGCTATTTCCAAATACATCAGAAAAAACGTTATTGTAGTTTCTTGTGCTTTTTAGAGTGATTTTTTTTCTTTGCATTTGTATTTACAAAAAATACATTAAAAATAAAAGAAAAATTTAGATCTGATGCTTTTGATTTGATTAGGTGTTTTGAATCTAATTAGTCACATAGAGTAGTAGTTATTCTTTTGAGTTTTGACTGAGAAAAGCATAGAAATTAAGGCATTAAGGATTTGTTTCCTTTTATGTTAGAGATCTCTTTACGTCTAGCATTGAGAGGTTTTGTGTGTATGAAAGTTCTCGAAGCTTGAAGAATGAGTTGTTAAAGTTGAATGGTGTTTTCATTTATTTTTTGAAAGGAAATGATCTCTCACTTGCTCTATTTAGGATTCACTGAAAATATAATTTCATTTTAAATCATTTAATCTTGCAATTACTACACATTCCATAAACATTCACTAACCATCAAGATAAAATTGGACGGTATCTTAGGTTAGAATTCTTAGTAATTTGATTGATATGTTATAAGATGTGCTCTGGCATCTATAAAAATAGGAGTTGTCATTATTTTCCTGCACTACATCCTAGGGACTGTGCATTTCTTCCTTGTACCAATCGGTATATCGAACGAATTTTCACGTACCCTCAAGGTATGTTGAAAAGTTCTTCACGTACTTGATAGTATATCAGAAGGCCCCTTCGAATGTTTGTGCATTAGAAATCACTAACATATATTTGAGATGCCACATAAATTTTGTATATCGATAGACCCTTATACGAACCTATATCAACTAAGAAAATCATTTAGATCATATTGTTGAAACAATACACCGAGAAAAACACTCGGGGATCTACTACACATGTACCATCCATGTAGTCTGGTATTCAGGAAAGGGTATGGTCCCAATTCTCCTTGTGGTTTTTAACTGTTGGACCCAGTGGTATATCGTGAGTTGTGACAACTTGACACTCCTAGTGAGGATCTATCTTTTTCATCCCCTCTTATGATTTAATTTTACTTGTGACCTTAGCTTGTGTAGGATTGTTTGTCTGTGATATTTTCTAATAGAATACCTCTAGATTAATAACTCCTAGCCACCATTCTAGACAAGCCACCTATGAGGAGATCTCGTAGGATTCAGTGTTTACCACCTGAATTTCCTCCTGCCATGGAAGAAAGAGAATGGTTAACCATGGACCAACCTATCGCAGCTAATCCATATGTAAAAGGTATTCCAACCACTGAATCCAGAGAAGAGTATTCTTCCTTTAATAATCCATCTACCTCTACCCCGATACTAGTACAATTAACTTCTTCGGGTGATTCAACCTTTCACTTTCCAATGGAAGGCCAATATGGTACATGAGATTGGGTATTTTCCCAGCCATCAGATGACCCCGTGGAAGCGTACCCTCCACAACCCTAAATGTGGTTATTCCTTCCTCTATATCGGCACAACCATCATGGGTTCAACCTGAGCATAATCAACCTACATGGGGTTACACTTACCCAAGGAATCAACCCACATTGGTTAATTAGAATTATCAACCCAATGCATTGGGAAATGTTCTTCCTGGGATCCCTTATCCGAGTAACACTAATAACCCATGTAGGAAACCTAGTTGGATTAATGTCCCCACTTATGGAAGGTCATTTGTAAATTCATTTAGCAGGTCACCTAGAGGTCCCTCACTCAGAGAACCACCTCGAGGTCCACCACCTCGCGTTCTACCATCCATATTCCAACCTAAAGGCCATCCATCTAGAGTTCTACCTTCTAGAGGTCTGCCATTTGGAGGTCCACCACCTAGAGGCCATTTGGAGGTTCTTTGAGACTTTTTCAAATAACTATCACTGGGACTTCCGCTAAGTGGTATATAGAATTTCCTCAGCATTCCTTTTGGGATTTAAACACTCTAGAAATGGTTTTTTTGACACATTTTCAATTAAAAATTAGATATAAAATGGGTACATATATTTTGACATTGCTCCATTATAACACTTCCACTCATATATCCGACCATATACATGAGTGGAGACAACGACATAGGTTGATTAAAGCTCCCATTCCTGACCAATTACTTTTTGATTGGTTCACTTGGTCATTTCTTCTTCCAATTTTTGAGGATGTTTCCATGGGAGGTGTTGTCAATGAAGAGAAAGCCATCAGTCATGCCCAGTACCTAAACTTGGTTTATTCCCAATCAGGCACTCTGTACGATTTGATCCTAAATGCTCCTCATCCTACTTCAAACCCTTCAATTAATTCGACATAACCACCTATCGATGCCATACTTGGTTCTCTCCAGACACATTCGCTGGTTAAATCCTTGAAAAAAAAAACCATCATGCTTCACCTGCTAGCCAAACTATTACAAATACCAAGATTTATTATGCTCCTATTTTTTCTACTAAAGTGAATGTGGTTCAACCCTCGGAATATTCAAGAAAAGAGAAGAAAGGAAGAGAAAAATCCAAGGAATTTGAGAATCAATAGGAGGGTAATAAAATGAAAAATGAAAATGTCGAATATAAAAATAAGAGAATGGAAAATCTCCCTTGCCTTATATGTGTAGGTGATCATTTCACCACATAATGTCCTCAGCGTGAAGAGGCTAGCAAATTTTTGAAAATCACTTCAACCCTGACAATTTTAACTTATCTTTTCCCTACCCAATAGCAATTTATTAACCATGAATCCTTGCATGGGCCTTCCTCATCCTCCATCAATGAGGTCAAAATGATGCCTAGTGAATCGGTTGATATCGCAACCAGATCCCAGAATTATGACCTTCCTCCAAAGAATAAAAATGATAACACTCTAATTGATAAAGCTACCGCTTCTGTCCCTCCTCCTACCAATGGTCTACACATTGAAAAACATGTGCTTGATGTCGTCCTCTGACCACCCAAGAGTACAATCTGAAAATCAGTATCTAATCCTAGTGCACATGTCGCCCAATTCTACAATGTAGTGGAATATTTGGATTAGGTTTCGTGTGCTATGTCTGCCCTCTAAGTACTCGAAATGTGTCCTATATAGAGGAATAATCTATTATTAGTGCTTGGAGATATGGATCCTGAAACTAAAAATGTTATCGCCTTTAAACTGGATGACTTAAATTCAAGGCTCGCCCATCAATTGGCTCTTCAACTATGAATGAAATTTATTGGGAATAAAGTCCATCGTACCATTTTGGACGAAGGTGCCTTGACCTCAGACATGTCTCTATATTTTTGAAGAGCTATAGGCTCCCCTGAAATAAATCATTCACCTATGACATTAAAATCATTTGATGGTCATGGTTTTCAACCCTATCGATTATTATCCTCTATATTGATTGAACTAGGAGCGAATCAATGTCCATTCATGTTGAGGTTGTTTATTCTCCTCGTGATTACAATCTACTGCTAGGTAGGAATTGGTTCTATGTGATGCATGAAGTTGCATCGTCTGTATTTCATGTGGTCCAATTCCCATTCGAAGGGAATATTTTCACTATTGACCAATTAGATTTTTGTTCCCCGGAAACGAGTTCTAATTCTGTGAATAATGTTCCACTCCTAACTTCTTCAGCTCCATAGTATCGGAATGTGGGAGTACGTATTCTTAAAGATTCCTCTCTTATGGGAGTTTTTTCGTTGAAAAATCCTACTCCCCCTTTGCAGGTCGCATTTGTGAACATGATCTCCACCACAAGTCATGACACCTTAACTAAACAGAAATAAATTGGTGATTCATCATATTTGATTCATTTTGAATATATTTACCAGGATATCCAATCCACCAATGACCCCACCATTAATGATCATATTTTATTGGCATCCGACCCTTACCATCTACCATATTGGTTATATCCCTGCTATCTCTAGATTATCTTTTGTAACCTCTTCCATCGGATGAATCCATAATGGATGTAATGTCTTTAGATGATATGCCTTGGATCATCATCATCGATCATATTTCCTTCCCAATTAACAAATGGTAGAAGATACTTTCAAAATGTTACTTTCATCTAATATTGTAAGTACTCCTCAGTTACTAGTACTCATCCACAATATTGAATCTGAGGATAATTTGAATAATATTACCAATACCACTTCGGTCGACATACAAGTGAAACCTAGAGTTGTTGAGAACATTCACTTGGGAAAAAACTATTCTTCTTCGGAAATTGAATTTTATACGGCCCTATTTAGGGAATTTAGATATTTTTTCACTTGGACATATGAATAAATTCTAGGGATAGATCCTTTCATTGTCATTCATGAGATCAGTACATACCCTGACGCCAAGACGGTCCATCAGAAATTACATCAAGTTCATCCACGAAAATCAGTGACCAGTAAGGAAGAAGTTGAAAAACTTCTTAGGGTTGGGTACATTTACCCTATTCTGCTGACGAAATGGGTTTCTAATATTTTCCATGTGAAAAAAAAGCAAGGTACAATTAGGGTTTGTATCAATTTTCGAGACCTTAATAGGACTTGTCTAAAGGACAATTTCCCTACTCCTTACATCGATCAAATCATCGAGAACTGTTCTTGGAGTGTCATCTTTTCATTCATGGATGGATTTTTCGGCTATAATCAGATAGAGATACTCCCTTCTAATTAGCATAATATTCCTTTAATTTCCCCATGGGGGACCTTTTCCTACATAAAATTGTCTTTTGGTCTAAAAACGTTGATGCTACCTTTCAACGTGTCGTGTCTTATGATTTTCGTGACATTAAGCATATCGTGGAACTGTACCTCAATGAACAAGTTGACCAGCATCAAGAACATCAATTGCAGCATCGAGAACATCAAGTTGACCATCTGAGAGCCATTTTTCTTGGGTGTTTCCATTACAACATTCGGTTCAATCTACACAAATGTGTTTTTTTGTGTTGAGATGAGAAGATTGCTTGGATTCATTATTTCCAAGGATGGCATCCGTATAAACTTGTTGAATATCGAATCCAACTTGTCTACAACTATGTCGAGAAGAAACATTTTTTTATCTATTTGTTAAAAAAGGACACACCCTTTGTTTCAAATGACCTTGCACAATATGCATTTGACACTCTCACAGGCACTATCACACATGCACCTATGTTGCAACGACCTGATTATACTAGGGATTATTCCTTGTATGTGGTTGCATATTTAACTACTATCAGCATGGTACTACTATAAACATATAAAAACTACTAGGAAATTTTGATTATTACCTAAGAGTATTCTTGATTATGAAACACATTATTCACATGTTGAGAAGTTATCTATGGCCATGATCATTGCGGTCCAGAAATTTTATCACTACATATTGCTCCGCACAACTACTATGTACACGGATTCTAACCCCATGTATTACATCTTGAATCATCAAGTTCTTGGGGGGAAATAATCTTGTTGTATTTCTATTATCTAAGAATTCGAGTTAGAATTTGAAAAATATAGCTCAAAGAAGTCTCTTGTCTTCATGGAAATTATGTGTGACCTTCCCCGTATTACTCAGGATATGCATCCCTTTGATTCATTTCCCAATGAATCCCTATTCCTCATTATTACACTTGATCCTTGGTATGGATATTTGATTATATATCGACAAACTCAATCCTTTCAATAGAACACAACTTGAGATGAATGTCGTTGTATTCATCACCTCGCTAAGTACTATCTTATCATCAATGATACGTTGTACCATCGTGGCATTGATGTAATTTTGTGGTGTTTCTTAACCAATGAAGACATTGAATTAGCATTGAATGATTGCCACTATGGAGCTTGTGGTAGCCATATTTCTTGGATGTCTATTGCCCATAAACTATTACACCTTGGCTACTTTTATCCCTCAATCTTTAAAGATTGTATGGAATTTGTGAAAAAATTCCCACCCTGCCAACTTTTCCAATAAAAAAAGTGCACCCACCCTGCTCTATTACATCCCATCATTGTTGTCAGTCCCTTTGTGAGATTGGGTATTGTTTTCATGTGTTGCAATCCTACCTCAGCAGGGGGGGCATGGTTACATCATTGTATCCATATATTACATCACAAAATGGGTTGAGGTTATCCCTACATACACTAAACATAGAAAAACTATCGCCCTTGTTTCTGTTCAATCACGTAATCGCTAGGTTCAGATTCCTATAAGCCATCGTGACTAATAATTGTTCACATTTCCAAAAACAAATGATGTCAAAACTAAGTGCCAAACTAGGTTTTCACCATGATAACTCTACACCCTACTACCTACAGGTCAGTGGCTAGGTTGAAGCCATCAACAAAGTATTTAAAATTATGCTTCAACGGATGGTAGGACAAGTTAAGTTTAGTTGGAATTTAAATTTTTTCTGCATTATGGGATTGTAAGGTGACTATTAAGACATCCATAATATTTACACCATTTCAATTGGTGTAAAAGGTAGAGGCAACTCTTCTATCGAATGTGAAATTACTTCTCCAAAACTTGTAGTGGAATTTCTACCCAATACCACTCTAGAGGAAGAACGGCTATTGTATTTGAACAAGCTTGATGAGACTCATCAAGATGCCAGCTTAACAAATGAGGTGCATAAGTGATGAATTAAAGCTCAGTACGACTGATCCATTCAACCTTGTCTCTTTAATGAAGGTGACCCGGTCTTGACATATGACCAAAAACATGATAAATTGGGAGGTGGAAAATTGGAATCCATGTGGCATGGGCCTTATATTGTCAGACGCGTCTTATAGAAAGGAGCTTATGAGCTAATAAACTATTATGGGATACCTTTGGGTGAGCCCTGAAATGGTATTTACCTTAATAGGTACTATTCCTATGCCATCTAGCGTAGATACCTTGTAAATATTATTTATAAAGTGTGTTGTGAGTAGTTTGGATTGTGATTTTGTTATGGATGTAGGATTTGTCTTATGTAAGCCTTCTTATATAGTGTTATGCTTGAATGAACAGATTACCACCTACTCTAGCTTTTTGGATTGTGCTAGTCCTTATACTTTGAATCTTACATCAACAGCTTGGGTACTTTATTCCCCTACCAATGATTTGGTAAGATCATGAGGAACTTGTTTAGGTCATGCCACAAACAATCATGAAGAGTATCATGCAGTGATTGGCTTATTAATTGAATCTTTAACAAATGATGTGAGTCAAATCAAGGTTTATTTAGACTCATAATTAGTTGTACATCAATTAGACCGACATACACCATCTGTAACCAACACATATTTCATTAAATTTGTAATTATTTAGTGGATCTAGAATTTAGAACTTCCTCTAGATTGAGTTCTTTCAAAATGAGGAAAGTCATAGACTTTGAATCCTTACATAATGTCTAGTAATATTATCTATAGTTTTTATTTAATGTTAAGTTGATTAAATTATTTTATGACATAATACCAACATTGTATTTGTTACTACAATAATTAGAAATATTGTCGTAGTAATTATTTGTGTCTTTGTTGAGTATGTTGTTTTATTTTTGGAAGTTCGCACTACTTATAATCAAAACAGGAAAATATTTTATGACTTTAAAGTCTAAGTTTTACCCTTATAATTATTAAAATAAATTATGAATTAAAATAGCAACATAATTTATTATTGTTGTTGTTGGTAGTGGTAGTGGTAGTGTATTAAAAACTAAGTTGATGAATGTTTACTTTATGAATTATAGATTAACGTGAGAAATTTCTTACCTATAAATTTATTTAATGATATTGATGTTAGTAAAGCCTCCCTTATTTATTAATATTATTTATTTTAACAATCAAAATTAATTATGAACTAGAATAGTATTAGTGCAGTAGAGTTTGATTTTTTTAATATACAAGAGGAAAGGGGGAAAACCAACTTAACTAATTATTGCAAGTGTTCATTATTTATTTATGAAGTATTTGAACAATGTGTTTAATTGAAAAGAGCATATTTTTATTGAAAATATAGATATCTTACAATATTTATATTATCAATAAGATTTAAATCATGTATTAATTTATGTTAGGGCATGGAGGAATCGAACCACCATCGTCCTGCTTGGAATGCAGGTGCTCTTCCATTAAGCTAGCACCCTTTACAACATGAGGGGAGAGGGACTATGTTAACACCTGGATTACACATTTCTAATCCTCTGTGACAAAGCAAAATGATGTTTTATTCAGAGAGGAA
>LPNX010398360.1:113616-163803 GCA_001517045.1 Pseudotsuga menziesii
TGGATTTCCTATCCACATGTTGAAGACAATATTGTTTGCAACATTCATCCGCTGCTAAAAGTCGGATTTCTTTCTCTTCATCTCTTTGTATTTGAAAGTTTCCAACTTTTTTTGTAGCCACAACTCGTTTAATCCTTTTATATGGCCTCGTTGCGTGCATAGCAATTGAGTCTAGGTCTTTTTCATTATAAATATCATCATCCCATGTGTTTAAGGGACTTGTGTCCTCTATAAGATCCCATACCGCCATTTCCTTGGGTGCCTCCTTGAAATTTTCATTCACCCTTAAAATATCACCTTCATTGTCCACCAACTTATTTATTGGCCATCTAACCAAACAATGTATAGACTTGTCCCCAATCCTACATCTTTCACAATTTCTATCTATGTCTTTCACAAAAACATCGAATTCCTTTTCACCTAACATTTCACCCTCAACCATGTCATCCTCATGGACATTAACTATGATCCCTTTGGAAATGCGCATGCTTGGTACTGTGCATTCATGTGTAAGAGAAACCTTTTTACATGTGAATGTAAGCCTATCTTGGGGAGTATTTACTGGATGATCATGACAATGAGGTTCCAAATCTGATTCTGGCCAAATCTCATAAGATCCCAATGCACCCCCTAGTGTATTCTCAAATCCTGTTGGATGTGGAAAAAGAGCATCATGTTTTAACACTTTCTCAATGTTAACCACTATGGATCCCTTTTTCACCATCCTGCCATGCACCTTATGACCAATCTCTATATTGAATATGGAACCTTCACCCACCTTCAATCCACATTGCAAAAGATCTACCTTGTCTCCAATAGAAAATGCAGAAGAGACATTTGCACCTACACAACAAATTAAACAAACTTAGTATTTGCTCAAAAAAAACAAGCAATGTACTATCAAAAACACTTAACATGTGCTTCAATATTTTAATTTACCTTTGTTATGCCTCAAATATATGATCTTCCATGGATGTAATTCCCCTTCATCAACATCTTCCACAATCAAATGTGGTTCAATGACATCAACTATCAAAACCATAACATATCCTACAGTAAGCCTTTGTCCACCATAATGAGTTATAGTCTCTGTAGATTCAACCCTTCCTAGTCCAACAACTTGACCATTAATTAGGAGGTCAACATAGTCTCCTCTTGTCAAAATTATATTTTCCATTGTAACTCCTCCCAATTTTTGTAACACATTTGAATTGTAGTTTGTAATTATGGTTAAGCCATATGAAGTGTATGTTCAAAAAAGTAATATAGTTGCAATAATTCAAAACAATAGGGTATCCCTTTTGTATGCCACGAAACATTGTTCCCCTACATCTTGTGCACACTAGAAAAAAAGAATTTACATATAAATTACACAAAATATATATGAAGAGATAACAATAAGAGATCCAAGAATTATTAGAGAACGATAGATATCAACTCCAATAAAACCACCAAATTCCTATTTGACTTTGGACATGGGACTTATATTATTGATGTATGTGTATGAATGTGCTGGAAATCTAGCTAGAGTTAGCTTCCATTCTTAAAATGTTTCCCGTTGAATGAAAGTTAATGTGTGTTAGTTTTAATAGTGTAGTTTTTCATCTAACAAAATCACTTTGTCATCAATCACATTATACCATGATGGAAATCTAGCTGTGTTAGTTTTCATAATGTAGTCTTTCATCTAACAAAATCACATTGTCATCAATCATATTACACCATGATGGAAATCTAGCTGTGTTAGTTTTCATAATGTAGTCTTTCATCTAACAAAATCACATTGTCATCAATCATATTACACCATGATGGAAATCTAGCTGTGTTAGTTTTCATAATGTAGGTTTTCATTTAACAAAATCACACTGTCATCAATCACATTACACCATGATGGAAATCTAGCTATAGTTAGCTTTCATTCAGAAAACATTGCATGGTGACTAAAAGCTAATTTGTGTTAGTTTTAATATAGTAGTTTTCTATCTAACACAACCACATTGTTATCAAATACGTTACACCATAATGAAAATATAATGGAGTTAGCTTCCTTCTAACAACATGGCATGGTAAGTGAAACCTAACATGCGATTGCTTTCATAAGGAATTTTTCCATCTAACACAACTACATTGTCATCAATCACATTGTACTACGATGGAAATCTAGTTGGAGTTAGTTTTCGTTCTTAAAACATTGCACAGTTAGTGAAAGCTAAAGTGTGTTACTTTTCATAAGGTAGTTTTTCATCTGACACAACCACATTGTCATCAATTAGTTTTTTATCTGACACAACCATATTGTCATCAATTACATAGCACCATGATGGAAATCTAGTTAAAGTTAACTTTCATTCTTAAAACATTGCACCATGAGTAAAAGGTAATGTGTGTTAGTTTTTCATAATGCAGTTTTAAATCTAACACAACCAAATTGTCATCAATCACATTGCACCATGATGGAAATGTAGCTGAAGTTGGCTTTCATTCTTAAAACATTGCACAATGAGTGAAAGCTGATGTGTGTTAGTTTTCATAAGGTAGCTTTCTATCTAAAACAACCACATTGTCATCAAATATATCATACCATGATGGAAATATAGCTGGAGTTATCTTTCATTTTAACAACATGTCATGATAAGAGAAAGCTAATGTGTGTTAGCTTTCATAAGGTATTTTTTCATTTACCACAACCACATTGTCATCAATCACATTGTACCACAATGGATATCTAGTTGAAATTAACTTTCGTCCTTAACTCATTGCATGGTGAGTGAAATCTAATGTGTGTTAGCTTTCATAATGTAGTTTTTCATCTAGCACAACCACATTGTCATCAATCACAATTCACCATGATGGAAATCTAGTTGGAGTTAGCTTTTGTTCTTAAAACATTGCACGATGAGTAAAAGATAATGTGTGTTAGCTATCATAAATTAGTTTTCCATCTAACATGGTCATATTGTCCTCAAATACATTACACCATGATGAAAATCTAGTTGGGGTTAGCTTTCCTTCTAACAACATGGCATGATGAGTGAAAGCTAATGTGTGTTAGTTCATTGCACCCTGATGGAAAGCTAGCTGGAGTTAGCTTTTGTTCTTAAAACATTGCACGGTTGAGTGAAAGTTAATGTGTGTTAGTTTTCGAAATGTAGCTTTCTATTTAAAACAATCACATTGTCATCAAATACATAACATGATAAAGGAAATATAGCTATAATTAGCTTTCCTTTTAATAATGTGTTAGCTTTCATTCTTAAAGCATTGTACGGTGAATGAAAGCTAATGCACGTTAGCTCATTGCACCAAGATGGAAATCTAGTTAGTGTTAGCTTTTGTTTTTAAAACATTGCACGGTGAATGAAAGTTAATATGTGTTAGAATTCATAAGGTAGTTTTCTATCTAAAATAGTCACATTGTCATCAAATACATAACACCATGACGAAAATCTAGCTGAAGTTAGCTTTAGTCCTTAAATCATTGCACGAAGATTGAAATCGAATGTGTTAGCTTTCATAATGTAGTTTTCATCTAACACAACTAGGTTGTCATCAATCACAATGCACCATAATGGAAATCTAATTGTTGTTAGCTTTCATAAGTTAGTTTTTCATCTAACACAACCGCATTGTCATCAAATACATTACACCATGATGAAAATCTAGTTGGAGTTAGCTTTGCTCCTAACAACATAGCCGGATTAGTTTTCTATTTAACACAATCACATTGTCACATTGCACCGTGATGGAAATCTAGCTAGAGTTAGCTTTCGACCTTAAATCATTGCACGGTGAGTGAAATATAATGTGTGTTCGCTTTCATAATGTAGTTTTCCATTTAACACAGCCAAATTGTCATCAATCAAAATGTACTATGTTGAAAATCTTGCTAGAGTTAGCTTTTGTTCTTAAAACGTTGCACGATGAGTAATAACTAATGTGTGTTAACTTTCATAAGGTAGTTTTTCATCTAACACAGCCACATTGTCATCAAATACATTACATCATGATGCAAATCTACCTGGAGTTAGCTTTCCTTCTAATAGCATGGCACAATGAGTGAAAACTAATGTGTGTTAGCTTCTATAAGGTAGTTTTTCATCTAACACAACCACATCGTCATCGATCTCATTGCTCCATGATGAAATTATAGCTGGAGTTACCTTTCATCCTTAAATCATTGCACAATGAGTGAAACGTAATCTGTGTTAGCTTTCATAATGTAGTTTTTCATCTAGCATAATCACATTGTCATCAATCATAATGCACAATGATTAAAATGTAGCTAGAGTTAGCTTTCGTTTTTAAAACATTGCACGGTGAGTAAAGCTAATGTATGTTAGCTTGCATTAAGTAATTTTTCATCTAACACAACCACATTCTCATCAAATACATTACACCATGATGGAAATCTAGTTGGAGTTAGTTTTTCTTTTAACAACATGGCACGATGAGTGAAAGCTAATATGTGTTATCTTTCATAAGGTAGTTTTCCATGTAACACAACCACATTGTCATCAAACACATTGCACCGTGTTGGAAATCTAGTTGGAGTTAAATTTCGTCCTTAAATCATTGCACAGTGAGAGAAATCTAATATGTGTTAGCATTCATAATGTATTTTTCCATCTAGCACAACCACATTGTCATCAATCACAATGCACCAAGATGAAAATCTAGCTAGAGTTAGTTTTCCTGCTTAAAACATTGCACGGTGAGTAAACTAATGTATGTTAGCTTTCATAAGGTAGTTTTCCATTTAGCATAGCCACATTGTTATCACATACAATACATCATGATGAAAATCTAGCTAGAGCTAGTTTTCCTTCTAACAACATGGCACTATAAGGGAAAACTTATGTGTGTTAGCTCATTACACCAAGATGGAAATCTAGCTGGAATTAGATTTTTTTTTAACATGGCACGATGAGTTATAGCTAATGTGTATTAGCTTTCATAAATTAGTTTTCCATGTAATACAACCCCATTGTCATCAATCACATTGCATGGTGTTGAAAATCTAGTTGAAGTTAGATTTCATCCTTAAATCGTTGCACGGTGAGTGAAATCTAATGTGTGTAAGCTTTCATAGTGTAGTTTTCTATCTAACAAAGTCACATTGTCATAAATCACAATGTACCATGATAAAAATCTAGTTGGGATTAGCTTTCATTCTTAAAACATTGCACAGTGAGTAAAGGCTAATGTTTGTTAGCTTTCATAAGTTGGTTTTTAATCTAACACTGCCACATTGTCTCATTACACCGTTTTTAATCTAGTTATCTTTCAACCTTAAATCGTTGCACAATGAGTTAAATATAATATGTGTTACCTTTCATAATGTATTTTTTCATTTAGCACAACCACATTGTCATCAATCAAAATGCCCCATTTTGGAAATCTAGCTAGAGTTAGTTTTCATTCTTAAAACGTTGCATGGTGAGTAATAGCTAATGTGTGTTAGCTTCTGTAAAGTATTTTTTCATCTAACACAGCCACATTGTCATCAAATACATTACACCATAATGCAAATCTAGCTGGAGTTAGATTTCCTTCTAACATGGCATGGTGAGTGAAAGATAATGTATGTTAGCTTTCATAAGGTAGTTTTCCATCTAACACAACACATCATCATTGATCACATTGCACTGTGATGGAAATCTAGCTGGAGTTATCTTTCATCCTTAAATCATTGCACAGTGAGTGAAATCTAATGTGTTAGCTTTCATAATGTAGTTTTCCATCCAGCACAACCACATTATCATCAATCACAATGCACTATGATGAAAATCTAGCTAGAGTTAGCTTTCGTTCTTAAAACATTGCATGGTCAATAAAAATAACATATGTTAGCTTTCATAAGGTAATTTTTCATCTAACATAGCCACATTGTTATCAAATACATTACACCATGATGGAAATCTAGTTGGAGTTAGCTTTCCTTCTAACAATATGGAACTATAAGGGAAAGCTTATATGTGTTAGCTCATTACACCATGATGGAAATCTAGCTGGAGTTAACTTTCCTTTAAGCAACATGGCATAATGAGTGAAAGCCAATTTGTGTTAGCTTTCATAAGATAGTTTTCCATGTAACACAACCACATTGTCATCAATCATATTGCGTTGTGTTGGAAATCTAGCTGAAGTTAGCTTTCATCCTTAAATCATGACACGGTGAGTAAAATCTAATGTGTGTAAGTTTTCATAGTGTAATTTTTCATCTAGCATGGACACATTTTCATCAATCACAATGCACCATGATGGAAATCTAGCTGGAGTTAGCTTTCGTTCTTAAAACATTGCACGGTGAGTAAAAGTTAATGTGTGTTAGCTTTTGATAATGTAGTTTTCCATCTAACACTGCCACATTGTCATCAAATAAATTACACCATGATGGAAATCTAACTCATTACAACATGGCACGATGAGTGAAATATAATGTGTGTTAGCTTTCATAAGGTAGTTCTATATCTAACACAACCACATCATCACTGATCGCATTGCACCGTGATGGAAATCTAGCTGGAGTTAGCTTTCGTCATTAAATCATTGCACGATGAGTGAAATCTAATGTGTTAGTTTTCATAATGTAGTTTTCCATCTAGCACAACCACATTGTCATCAATCACAATGCACCATAATGAAAATCTAGCTAGAGTTAGCTTTCATTCTTAAAAAATTGCACGGTCAGTAAAGCTAATGTTTGTTAGCTTTCATAAGGTAGATTTCCATTTAACATAGCCACATTGTTATCAAATACATTACACCATGATGGAAATTTAGCAGGAGTTAGTTTTTCTTCTAATAACATGGCACTATAAGGGAAAGCTTATGTGTGTTAGCTCATTACACCATGATGGAAATCTAGTTGGAGTTAGCTTTCCTTTTAACAACATGGCACGATGAGTGAAAGTTAATGTGTGTTAGCTTTTATAAGGTAGTTTTCCATGTAACACAACCACATTGTCATCAAGCACATTGCACCATGTTGGAAATCTAGTTGAAGTTAGCTTTCATCCTTAAATCTAATGTGTGTAATCTTTCATAATGTATTTTTCCATCTAGCACAACCGCATTGTCATCAATCACAATGAATCATGATGGAAATCTAGCTAGAGTTAGCTTTCATTCTTAAAACATTGCATGGTGAGTAAAGCTAATGTCTGTTAAGCTTTATGTCTGTTAAGCTTTCATAAGGTAGCTTTCCATCTAAAATAGCCACATTGTCATCAAATACATTACATCATGGTGGAAATATAACTAGAGGTAGGTTTCCTTCTAACAACATGACACTATAAAGGAAATATTATGTTTGTTAACTCATTACACCATGATGGAAATCTAGCTGGAGTTAGCTTTGATTTTAACAACATAGCATGATGAGTGAAAGCCAATGTGTGTTAGCTTTAATAAGGTAGTTTTCCATGTAACACAACCACATTGTCATCAATCATATTACATTGTGTTGGAAATCTAGCTAAAGTTAGCTTTCATCCTTAAATCATGACACGGTGAGTAAAATCTAATGTGTGTAAGTTTTCATAGTGTAGTTTTCCATCTAGCACGGCCACATTGTCATCAATCACAATGCACCATGATGGAAATCTAGCTGAAGTTAGCTTTCGTTCTTAAAACATTGCACGGTGAGTAAAAGTCAATGTGTGTTAGCTTTTGATAATGTAGTTTTCCATCTAACACTTCCACATTGTCATCAAATACATTACACCATGATAAAAATCTAACTCGAGTTAGATTTCCTTCTAACATGGCACTATGAGAGAAAGCTTGTGTGTTAGCTCATTACACCATTGTGAAAATCTAGCTAGAGTTAGCTTTCTTTTTAACAATATGGCATGATGAGTGAAAGCTAATGTGTGTTAACTTTCATAAAGTAGTTTTTCATCTAACACAACAACATTATCACATTGCACCGTGATGAAAATCTAACTGGAGTTAGCTTTCAACCTTAAATCGTTGCAAGGTAAGTAAAATCTAATGTGTGTTAGCTTTCAAAATGTAGTTTTTCATTTAGAATAATCAACTATTTTTCTCTAAGAGAATTATTTGGCCACAAATATTCTCTTCCATCAGCAACATGTTTTATCTTGTAGATATACTTGGAAGATACGACACTCTTGGTTTCTGGTTTGGGTACTGTATCCCAATCATGACTGGTACTATTCCATCATTGCTTCTACCATGAGTTCACAATTTTAGGTCATCGAAATATCCCAGTCTTCTGCATTCAACCTTGAAGGTTGTAACCCACTTTACTCTTGGTAAAGCCTTAGTCCATATGAAAGTTGTCCATCATGTCGTACCATGTCCAACTCAGAGATCTTCTGTAGTCACACTCCCCTTGAAGCGAAGCATCATCCTCCTGCATTTTGTACTGGAGTGACAAGTATCATTCTGCTACTATGTATCCATCTCAGGTTACTAGATACCAAGATCGTTTTATCTTGAACTTTGTCGAAAAGTTCATCTTACACCCATCTATGAGCTTGTTATCTTCTATAGGTTTCCATCTTCAACCTTGTAGCAAAGGTTAAGATATTCATCACTCTATGTGGTCTTTCAAGCTCATGGATGTGCTTATCTATGGGTGTTTTCTGAGCTCGTACAAATCCTATTATGTACAGATGGTTATTTTCTCAATATATACTTCTACTGGAGAAGTGTGTATGGTCAATAGAATATGTCATGCCATAGTCTATTCTTTCTGAGAAAAACCATGAACCTCGCTTTGTATACTTGTTCTTGTAGATCCATATGGAAGACAGTACGAACATCCATTCAAGTCTCGAAACCATATATTTGGTTTAGAAGTCTCGCCATACTTTTCTTCATCTCTTGAGGTGGATCTACCACTCTCTTATATTCTTCTGGAGCTATTTCTTCTGTCATGGTGTCTCTGACCCTGGGCGCTTCAAGTTCATGTTTTATTGGAGTGAATTTTGAATTGTCGTCACTTGTTCTTCGAAACAAGCCCCATGCTCCTTTTCTTGTAGGCAGTTGTACACGACCTTTCCTACAAGTCAAATGCCTTAGTTGCATGGTTAGAACCATTTCATAGGACATATGCATAAAGACAAATTCTTATGCATCATGCAACTATTTTAGCCAATACAACATTCATCCATATCTCAAAGAAACTTTTCAAATGCCTTCCATATCTACCATAACATCATTGAGATTGTACACCAATACAATATGTCAGTAAAGAGGTTTCATTCTAGATAAGTAGCAATGGAGAATTGTATAGCACCATGGGATACTTACCCATAACATGCATATTAGTAGTATATTGCCATTAATGCAAACATTCTATCATGCATAATACACAACATATATAGAAAAGAAAATTCAAATACGTATCTTTGTATTTTTGGAAGGCTTATTATTATGCTTTGTCTTAATCTCCTTCAGGATCTGCAACTCCTCCTTTGACCAATGAGATTACTTCAATCTGATGCTTGCTTGAAAGCTTTTCTGGAATGTTTCTTCCGGTGGACCTAGGGTTTGATAGAGGAACCCTAATTTTTTTCAAATTAGGTACATTTCATATTTGATTGGATAGAAATATGTGCCTCCTCAAGGTGAGCTGAGCAGCATACTCATTTTCCCAAAACTATGACCAAAATTGTAAAATATCTGATGCCCTAGTTTTCTTCAATTTCTTCTACATAATTTTTTGATTGGTAGCTCCGAAATTGATGCCTCTGTGTGTCTGAAATTTCTCATGGAGGTAGCCCCGTATGTCATATTTCCAACCCCGCAGGTTAGAGAAAAACGGGTTTCACCAATTGGGACTTATGCGAAGTTTCCCAAGGTGACTTATTTCAAGACTGTTCATCATATCAAACTTGTACGGATTGCGACGTGTCACTGTTTCACCTTCGAGGTATTAAAATTTTACCATAGAAAGTACAGTACATTCCATATCTGGAACATCTTGCAAAATTTCATTCGGACTTTCATAGCCATAGATATAGCAATTCTCCTTAGGTAACATGTTTAAGGTTGAATCTTGGGAGAGGCTAGAACCCTGATTTTGAGGAATCATATATCCTAGATTATAGTGAATCTTAGGCTGAAACCTTTACACAAGGTACATCAAAAATTTATATTCGGTCTGTAAAAGTGTAGGCTCATTATCCTTCTCCAATATCTAGATATAATGAAAGTCCCAAAATTACTAGTTTTTAGTCTTTTAGGGTTTTCAAGCATGAAACCCTAATTTTCAATAGTTGTAGTTGTAGCACTGTTTTGGCTGCACAAAGACTTATTTCAGGGTATTTACGATACCATGTTAAGTTTTTAATGGTTATATAAGATCTTATAACATTTACCATCATAACAGCATAACCATAAGCAAAAGGATCGCTGAAAGATAGACAAGTGCAGCCACACAAAAGAACACAAAGATTTATCCTAGAAAACCCACAAGAGTAAGAAAACCCAACAAAACTTCCTCTGTATAAGATGTATAAAAAAGTACAAAACAAGACCCCAGATAGGTGTGCCTCCCTCCAACAGATATATATCTCTCTCTGTCCTATGCATTATACACAACTGAGTGTGTGTTCAAATGAGGAACACATCTCCTCTATTTATACTCTTTTCTTCACTTGACTTTTAACCTAACAAGTCGTCCCCACTCAACTAAGTGGGCTGACTTCACTTAGGAAGACTCGGTACAATATTATATTATATTCATTAGGGTACTATTGACCCGACTTACAATGGAGTCTTTACCTCATGACTCTATGATGACCAATTACGATAGTAACACCCCGCCAGAGGGATAATAACATCTCCCTTGGGTTACATCAGTAAAATACATTTAGAATATCCTTTGAAGTTACAATATTCAATAATAAGGTTGTTACTGGATAGTCTATGGAGTTAACCAGAGTTACCAAATTTGGTTAAGGGGAACCCATACTGAGTGCATATCATGTGCATGATTGTAGGGATCCACACCCAAAACCTTCCCATTTGGGGTGTTTGCTAACTAGGTGTATTTTTGAGCTCTGTATACACACCTAGTCAATTAGAAGGCCCAAAACAGATTGGGTAGTGTTTCCTATCACATAAATTGAGCATATAAAGAAACCAAAAATAACTTAGAATGAAATCTTTATTATCATAAATGAGGTCAAAGTCTGATATGTAATTGATTATTACAAATCCAATTTCTACTTTTTCATTTCCTCTACCAATAAACACCTCCAAACAAGAGAACCAACCTAAAAAAAGAAAAAATGTACACAAATACTGTAGGCAATCCCTGGAAATTACTAAGAGAATTAGTAAGTATATTATAGGTAATAAATCTCTTGTTGCTCTTTTTGTCCACATGCCTGCCAGTGAGCTTTAACAACAGATTCGAGCTTGGTTTGCACTTTGTAAAGAATTTTGATATTCATAGTAAATGGTAGAGAAGCTCCTGTACAACTGGAACTTATTTCAATTGATATTATGGATGATTGGATGGTTATCCTTAAAATTCCTCAAATCCCTAGCACCGATACATTGGGGCAGCTTCTAACTGCTGGTACAAAAGATTTACACAACTCAATTGAAATATCTGAAGGAGGTACTTTATCCTCATTATGCTTCTTTCATTTCCTGAACATTCTCAATGGAAAATTTTCTTTTATGCTACCTAATTACATATTCTTCTTCGGATTGGCAATTTGTAAATTTAACACTTTCGGTACTGCTACTAATTAACAATCCATTGCCTTGTTTTAAGCAACCATGAAAAGGATGGGAGCACATAAATACGTATAAATAAATTAAAAGGTTTTTTTTGTCATTTTAATTTACCTTAATGATAGAATGATGAGTCTCTATTTATTGAATGATGAATATTATCTGTATTTAAACTTGATAAATTATAAGTGAATGTATGTTTGCATGTATTATAAATCATCAATTCATCATTGGTTTGCTATGTTTTAATTTTAACGACCATTGATTATGTTTATTGTGAGGAGAACGCAGTTAACATTCAATTTTCCAATGATTGTGAGTAAAGGTCATGACAATACTATATTTATCCATAATTTTGCAAACCACCAGAACAATTCCAGTACAATTTGGCAGATGCAAAATACAAATGGTTCCATGGCTCACAGTTTAAAAGATAGTGTTAAATAATGGCACCTTAACCTGTGTCTCAGCTCAAACTACCCAGACAACAGTGAAAACAGTCCAATCAAAGAAGTTACAGACGCAAATTTGAGTTGTTTGTGTAACACATTAATCTGAGCTACAGCCAATGAAGACAAAGATGGAAGCTTGGACCTATAAAAAGCCTTTCCAACATTTTTCCAGAGAAATAAGAGCAACTCGGTTTCTTTGGGTGGTGTTACAATGCTAACTCAAGGGCTACTCACTGTCACCTTAGTACACCCTCTCCAACTTTAGGTTGCCTCTCCCTACATAATGGTAAGATTGCTAAGTCTATGGCCTTAATGTTCAAGGTGACACAATGAGAGTAAGGATTATAAAAAAAAATGTGGTTGTAGTATATGAAAAGATGGGAATGGGAAACAAAAAAATTACAAGAGAGCGAAAAGGATATAACTAGGAGAGAAGAGATGGAGAAAACTAGTGCCTATCTCTCACGGGATAATGGAGTGATGAGGGAGGAACTAAGTTTGTCACATCACCACTATTCAGTGACAAAGTCCTCACAAGTTCCAACTCTATTGTAATCATGCATACCGTTAAGTCATGAACTTGTTTCTTCAATTTTATATTTTGATTGTGTTTTTATTTTAAAGTTTTCTCATTTGCTTAAGTTTGCTCATTTGCTTACCTTAGAAAATTTTTGGTTTTAAGTGAGATTTTGAGTTTTTCTTTAGCTTTTCCTTTAGGTTTGTTCTTCTTAGGTCTTGAAGGGTTTTATAGGACATTATGTTGAGTAATTGGTTCACAAATAGCATCATGATCAAAGTTTAACATTTAAAACCTCATTCAAAATGGAAATAATGACTAAAAAGCGCCAAATTTGATTTTAAATTATTCTTGTAGCGCAACTGCCAAAAGTTTACACTGCGGCGCTACAAGAATATCGCGGGCACCAAAATCGCTGATTTTTAAGCCAAATTATTTCATGATTTCGATCTCTACATGACTAATCACATGTGTAAAGGTTTTTGATACATGTTTCAGTAGAAATAATCATGCAAACAGGTGTTGTTTAGAACGTGAAGGAGATCGTCATGATCAGTAGTTAAGGTTGGGTGAATTATGACAGATCAATGAAAGAGCTGAAATTGATGGGAAAGGAGTTCTCCATACATGCATTATGAAACTGGAGACTAAGTGGAGCGAGGAAATTTGCTTAAAATCCGGAAGTTGCAGTTACAGAGGAGATTTAAGGCTTTCACAGTTACAGAGAAGATTTAGAGCTTTCTCGTCGCGCCAGCTGGAAGCAAATTGGAGACCTGAAGACACTTGGATAGTCAAATTTGACAATCAGATAGCTCAAGGATTGATTTTAAATGTCTGCAGCAGGACAGGAATAAGGTATTCCGCATTAACCTGATAGTGGCTACTAAATTGGGGCTTTCCCAGTAAAGCTTGTTTTGTTAAAATTGATTAAGGAAAACATAAATGTATGCTTTTAACAAAACTCCTGTCGAAGAGATATCAGTATAAGAGGTTTTTAGATGATGTGGCAAGTGAAAAGTTGAAAGGTAGTATTTGCATTAAACAATTACCCTCTCAAAACCTGGAAATATTGTAGGGTGAAGATCTGTACAGTTTGTGGTGACCAGGGTTTCACAGATTTATTTGTTACCTGTAAACAATGCAATGAATGAGCTGAGCATGTGAATTGCATGAAGACCTAGTCTGATTAGGTGCTAGAAGTTGACTGGTTTTGGTGCTAAATACAAGTTGGAGCAGAAAGTGAGCAGACATAAGATTGCTCTTATAGCTTTCCATCCACTAGATAAACAATCACAAGTTGATCTAAGAAGCAGGCATTTGAGAGCACTAATGCAAAAAAAAATTTGCAAAGAGATAGCTTATAAGTGGCATTAAAAGGAGTCAAGGGTACTATTTGTACAGAACCATAGCACACAGATGTTTTCATACATTCTAGAGAGGGTCTAGCATCAAAAATGAATATCTTAGATGATAGTTAATTTCAGTAGTAGTTTTATTGAAGAGTTGTGGCACTCTGTTGACCTAAATTACTCAAGCCTGGTGTAAAACTTGTCCTGCATTGAAAACAAAAAATAGACTGTTTAAAAATTAAGATAAAACAGTCAAGGAGAATCGAAGAAAGCTGACTATCAAGACTCTAGAAGCTTGAGGAAAAAAGGGAGTTGTTAGGTCATTAACAGGGCTTTAAAATTACACAGGTTTCAGCCATTGAAAATATATGGGAAAAAGTGGCAAGACCAACAGGGCTAAGCCCACTGAGCTGAAATGGATTGACCAATTTCCAGGTTGTGCAGAGATTTTTCAGAATGCTGGTTGGTTGGATTTTTTCAAGAAGATCGATGGCTATAACATTGAGGTATCTTATAAATTTGCCCAATGCTATAACCAGGACATGGTAGTATTTGATACTTTAAAGTTTAAGTTGACTATGGAGCTAGTTGCTGAAGCTATAGGAGTCAGAAATGAAGGTGAAATGTGGTTCAAAAATTTGTCTTTCACCTTTAATTCCCAAAGGTACCTTTTACCTGGCATTACTCCAGAATGGAGCAAAGGAGTATTAATCCAGAATTTTAGAGATGAATGGGTGGAGCCCATCAATGTCTTACAAAGCTACATCACCTGTGATGGGAGATATGCTTTTGTATACAAGTATCATTTCAAGTTCTTACAGCACCTTGTTGGTGAATCCAGGATGAGTCTTCCTTTCTTCTTGTTTAAAATTTTGCAGAAGATGTAAAGTAGGGTTAAGGAGCATCAGAATCACGCTACACAGTCCATTTTCCATCATGGTTTGATCAAATTGATTATCAGTACTGTCCTGCAAAAAGAAGGGAAAACATGGGATTATTTCCTCTTTTGGTCTGGTTTCAAAATTAAGCAAGAAGAGCAGCCAACCAAAAAACATGTGGACAAGGGGCAAACCCTAGTTAGAAAACCAGGACAAAAAATCAAGTCTGAAGATAAAAAGGAAGTTAAACTTGAAGAAGAGACAGAGCCTTCAAAGGTAGACTATGAACATCAGTAACCTTCAACTGATAATAAGGACAAAATCTCACTGTTTATAAAAGAAGAAGATCAGCCTGTGCAAAATAGGGCACCAGCAGAAACTCTCATGAATGAGAAAATTGTTGTTACAGAGAAGGTTGCAGTGAAGGAAGAGGATGCCAAGGTTCAACAAAGAAGCCCTATCACTATTTTATCTGAATATGAAGGCTATTTGCTAGAAGGATATGAGTTGACAGTCCATGTTGAGTCTAGGATTGACACACACAGAGAATGCTACAGTCAAGAGGATAAAGCAAAGAGGTCAAAGAAAAAGAAGACCAAAGTTAAAGCAATGGAGTTAGCCACAGTTAGACATCAAGAAAAAACATTGAAGATGGTAAAAAAACTTGCCTCAGAATGGAGACCAAAAACCAAGCCTAAAAATAAACTGAGGCTAAATATGAAAAAGCTTCTAAACCAAAAAATTGAACACAGCAGAGGTCACCATGGTCGATACCTCTTCTTCAGAGGAAAACCTAGAATCTAGAAAAGGTAAAAGGAAAGGAAAGAAACCTTTGAAGACATTAGAAGAGTCTAGCCTCACCCAAACTAAACTATCAGCTGTATTTCTAGAATTAAGAAATGAAATGTCGAAAGAACAACAGAGAAAAGAAACTGAAGTGTCTTATTCTAAAGGCCAGTAGTTGATTGATGAAATTGCACCAACTGAAACAGTTAATCAGGAAAACCCTAGTATTCATGGTGTGTCTTCAGAGTTGTTATAGGAGGATGAAGACATTTTCGGAAAACTAGATATCCCATGGCTGCCCAGTGAAATACAGGATACCACAACAGGGAAGGCTTTTGATTCATAAAAGGAGAACCTGCAAAGAACCATCAAACAGTACAAGCATCAAATGGATTACATGCAGGAAACTAATGATGGTCTGATCCTAGCAAATAGAAGACTCAGGGAGGATTTACAACAAGTAAATGATCATTATCAAGAGCTTACTGCAATTTCCAAGGAGGCCTTGAAGAGGAAGAGAAGCACAGATTTACAATGTGCAGAATTGAAGCTGACTGTCAGAGGCTTACAACAGCAGAATGAAGAACCTGCAAGAAGGTTAGCAGATATGGAAGCTGAGCAGAAGAGAGCCAGGAAGAAGGCCCAAGATTTGGACGGAATAGCCTTACTAGCTGAAGCTGCTAAAGACCTTTGAGTTACTTTAGTTAGTCAGTTACTTGTTATGTCTTTTGAGAAATACTTTAGTTAGTTAGTTATTTGTTATGTTTTTGAAGAAATACTTTATTTTGTAAATTGTAATATGACATTATCCCATCGATGAGTTGGCTGAAGACAGTTAGGGTTTAGACCCTAACTGATTTCTTGAGAAACAGTATTTAGGTAGATGAGAAAGAGAGCAAATGGTTCGATTTTTGGGCTGGCTTGAGGAGGTATTTGACTTGTTTATGAGCTAAGTACATAACTCTCATCTTTATTTGTTGAACAGAACTATGAAATATATGATCTATATCACCCTTCAGTCTGTGTTTTAGTTTCATTTTTAGCTTGTTTAGCTACTTGACTGATATATTCATTGCTGGTTTATGGTTTATTTGCTTGTAATGCTTGTCAGTTATGAATGAATTTTAAGATTATATTCTGATTAGTACATGGTGATTATATTATGCATCTATGTTCTTATTTATTTATGATTTAGTTCCTGCTTGGCTTATGAATGCATTTTCTTCGGTCACCAAACTTTATAACCAGAAAAACCTTTCAAAAAACCTTAAACCCTAGTTTTACTTGATTGAATATTTGAGATTGTGTTGGCTTGTTTCTTTGTGGCCTGGAAATAATTTCTAGCACAAACATCTTTGGCACCATTGCCGGGGAACGAAGTTGAAAACAAATTTTTCCCTGGGATACTTATCATTTTACTGGTTTTAAGAGGTGAACTTAAACCAACACATTTTTAAGGCTACTTTTCACCAGATTTGTCACAGTGGCTACTAGAGGAGTGGGAACTAGGAACATACCTAATTCACCATTGCAATTGGGTGTTACAGATCCTAAACAGATATTGAGGACAGCAAGAAATATTAGAATATCTCAGTCATTACCCTCCCTAACTGACCTTGACCAGTTGGATGGTTCATTAGCTTCATCTGTGTCAAGAAAAGAAGAAGAAACTTCACCTTGGGTAAAACCAACAATTCCTGACAGTAGTTTCCAAATTTTTACCAATCCTCAATCCTTCATAAAAGCTAAAACTGCCTCTCCTGGTAAGATACCTCTCTTTCAATTGAAAGTAGTTAAAAACCCCTTTCATCCAAGTTCTAGCCAAACTTCTTCATCACCAAAATCTGTCAATCCTAAAATGGCAGCCCAAAATCAGCCCATAGACATGATGGACCGGATGGTTGCAGCCAGATATGCACCATTGGTATTGCCTCAGGATTTAAATGCACTGCCTAGGGGTGAGTATCAAAAATATCTTCCTAGGTTTAATGGACAGGGGGAAACCACAGCTAAAGAAAATTGGGAAGCTTTCCTTAGTTATGCTGATAACCAAAACATTGAAGCCAAGGATGTATGGATGAGAATGTTTGTGCAGAGCCTTGATGGAGATGTTAGGAAATGGTTTAGGGAGTTACCTGCTAACTCAATCACTATCATTGAAGAACTCCGTGATCTCTTCATGAGACAATAGGGTGACACCAAAGACCATAACTGAGTTTGGTGCACTTAGGAGGAAAAAGGATGAAACTATTGCAGACTTTTAAAAAAGGTTTAACAAGATGTACAGTACAATTCCTGCTGAAATAAAGCCTACAGAAACATCAGCTAAGCTGACATATGCAAATGCTTTCGATCATGAATTCTCTTTATTGCTAAGAGAAAGGAGGCCTATTTATTTACTGAATATGCAAGATGCAGTTTTGGAGGTAGAATCTAACATATTGGCTTCCAATAGATTGAAGAAGGAAACAACTCAGCAGCTTTATGACAGAAAAGGAAAGAAGGAAGCAGCTCCTAGAGGTTCAGCTGCTCATTCTGTTGAAGGGAAGATTGATGAAATGGCTAAGTTGGTGAAGATTTTGACTGCAAAATTGAACAAATTAGAGCTTGAGAAAAATTTCAGCAAGCCTGTTCCAGAAGGTGAACGAAATCCTAACAATTACAACCAGTTCAAAAGACAATTTGTTCCCTGTTTTATGCCTAGAGAACGAAGGAACAATGATATCCAGCAAG
This sequence comes from Pseudotsuga menziesii, assembly GCA_001517045.1. Lineage (NCBI taxonomy): Eukaryota > Viridiplantae > Streptophyta > Pinopsida > Pinales > Pinaceae > Pseudotsuga > Pseudotsuga menziesii. The sequence continues at coordinate 132,053 of LPNX010398360.1, forward strand.
AAAGGAGAGAAAATGAGGACCAAAGAGTGCCACCACCTCTTCAGAACAATGTGGATGATGAAGAAGAAGTTGATGATGAGCTGATTTTTGAGGAGACTGACCAAGATATGAATAATTTTGGAGAAGGATTGTCTGGCGGTTTTGTTACTGAGGAAGAGTTTCTAAATGCTGAATACTATGATGCTGACATGTTCGAAACAGAGGATTATTTAGGTCTGGAAAAGACTGTTGTAACTACTGATGTCTGTCAAAATGAATTTAAGAAGAATGTGAACCTGAGGTCAGGTCCAAAACAGGTGGTACAAGCCCCGAAGAAGAAAGCAATTGTCCCTACTAAACAAGAATCTGATCCTGTGACAGAGAAAAAGCAAGTTTTAGAAAAACCAAAGAAGACTACAGAGGTTGAAGAGTAAGTAAAACTATTCAGAATTTTATCCTGGAAAATGAATTAGGCAAGTTAAAGATTCATGTACCTTTAACTGAATTGATGAAAAACCCTTCATATAAAGAATCAATCCTTAAAATGCTTAATTCAACAAGCAATCAGACTATTTCAGACACAGTAAATTTGCAAGAAGAAAACCCCAGGATTTTCATTGGATCAGCCCTGGCTGAAAAGACTGAAAATGAAGCAGGTGCTTCACCTCCATTCTACATCACCTTGACAGTCCATGAACAAATGATTCACAATTGTTTGTTAGATTCGGGAGCTTCACACAATTTGATGCCAAAGGCTGTTATGGAGGATTTAGGGCTGAGTATTACTAAACCCTACCATGATTTGTATGCCTTTGATTCCTAAGCAGTGAAGTGTTTAGGGGTAATAAAGGACATGGTTGCCATGCTGGCTCAATTACCCATGAAGAGTGTGATCATGGATGTAGTGGTAGCTGATATTACTTCTAAGTTTGGGTTACTTCTTTCTAGGTATTGGGAAAAGAAGGTTGGTGAGACTTTACAAATGGATCTATCATATGCTACTATTCCAGTGTTTGGAGGAGAAAATAGAAGGTTGTATAGAGAGCTTCAGTTTGCATATATTGTGACGGATGATAAGAATCCAACCAACCACCCACTGTATGCTATTGATAAATACCTTGGTACTTGCATGTTACATTTCAGTGAGGAAGACAGTACTACTGGTTTGTTACAAGTTGAGAAAGAACAGCCAGTGAAATGTAGTAGAGAACAGGAGGATGAGCTATGGCAATTATACTTTCATGGGTCATCTTGTAAAGAAGGTGCAGGTGCAGGGGTTCTTCTCATATCCCCAGGAGGTGAAACAATAAAGCTAATGTATAAATTGGATTTTATTACTACAAACAATACAGCTGAATATGAAGCTTTGCTGTTGGGATTAAAAGCTGCCAAAGATTTGGGAATTCAGCAGATTGTTGCATTTGGCGACTCTGAATTAGTTGTTCAGCAGGTGAGAGGAAACTATCAAGTGAAGCAGGGTTTGCTCAAGGTCTATCAAAATGAGGTATGGTACATGCTTGAAAATTATTTTGTAGCTTTTAACATTACTCATATTCCAAGGGACCATAATCAAACTGTAGATTCATTGGCCGTGGCTGCCACACACTTTAGAATCCCCAAGACCACTCAGTTGAGATATCCCATTGAGATGAGGTACAGACCATCTGTACCGGATAATGTAAAGCAATGGAGAGTGTTTGAAGATGACATAGATATTAAGAGGTTTCTAGAGCTTACCCATGAGTTTTCAAATTCCATGATTGATCAAGAGGAAGATGAGGGGGATGAAGAGCTGGAAGAGATTGCTGAAAATGAGATTGCTGGACATAAAATTATTGAATTAAAAATTAATTTCATCCCAAAGGGGTTGGTACCTTTGGAAAGGATCTTTTCAAAATATGATACACTCTTGAAACCTGTAGTACAATCCTCAGAAGAAAATGTGGTGGATTGTAACATTGGCTCAGCAGAACATCCTAGAATGGTTAAAATTTCTAAAGCTCTTACAGCTGAACAAAGAAACAGGTATATTAAACTGTTAAAAGAACATGTAGATGTTTTTGCATGGCCTTATGAAGAATTGAGAACTTATGATACAGGAATCATACAGCATAAAGTCCCTTTAAAACCAAATCTCAAACCTTTTCGTCAGAAATTAAGGAGGATTAATCTAGCCTTATTTCCTGTGATTGAAAAAGAAGTGAAGAAGGTGTTAGATGCCAAGATCATAGTCCCTCTTAGGTATTCTTCATGGGTGGCTAATCTGGTTCCTATTAGAAAAAAGAATGGAGAGATCAGGCTGTGTGTTGACTTCAGAAATCTGAACAGGTCTTCCTTAAAGGATAATTATCCCCTGCCTAAAATTGAACAAATATTGCAGAAAGTAGTTGGGGCACAGAGGATCTCAATGGTTGATGGTTTCTCAGGGTAAAATCAGATCTCTATGCATCCTGATGATAAGGAGAAGACAGCTTTCACTACTCCTTGGGGAAATTTCATGTATGATAAGATGCCCTTTGGTCTAATGAATGCTGGAGCCACCTTCCAAAGGGCTATGGATATTGATTTTGGCGGAGAAAAGGAAAAGTTTGTGGTAATCTACTTGGATGATATTACTATTTTATCACAATCAGATGATGAGCATTTGAATCATTTGAAGCAGGCTTTCCTGAAATGTAGAAAGTTTGGCTTGTCCTTGAATCCAAAGAAGTCACACTTTGTTGTACAGGAAGGTAAATTGCTTGGTCATTTAGTGTCTGCTGATGGTATAAGGATAGATCCTGAAAGGGTAAAAGCTATATTGAAAATAAGTTTACCCAGGAGTAAAAAGGATGTCCAATCATTCATTGGTAAAATCAACTTTCTACGATGGTTCATACCAAACTTTTCTGAAATTATCAAACAAATCAAAGTCATGCTGAAAAAGGATCAGGAAGTCCGGTGGACCACCAAGGCGAAGAATGCATTCGAGAATATCAAAATGGATCTTACTGAAGCTCCTGTGTTAGTAAGCCCAGATTTTACCAGATAATTTCTTACATTCTCATTTGCATCAAAGGATACAATAGCAGCTTTTATGTTGCAAAAGAATAAGGAAGGACTGGAGCAGCTTATTGCATTCTTCAGCAAAACTCTCAGGGATTCTAAACTTAAATACAGTATCTTAGAAAAACAAGCCTATGCTCTAGTAAAAGCTTTAAAGTTTTTCAGGATCTATGTTATGCATTGTAAAGTTATTTCATTTGTGCCTAATGCTGCTGTAAAAGATGTTTTGACACAGCCTGATAGTGAAGGGAAAAGAGGCAGGTGGATTGCTAAAATCATGGAGTATGATGTAGATATCATACCTACCAAACTTGTCAAGGGACAAGGTTTAGCCAAGCTGCTGGATGAATCAAATTGTCAGGCTCTGGGATTGCATGTCATGGATGAAGAATTAGCTCAGGAAGAAGATCAAGCAATACTGGAAAAAGAAAAGATCATGGACTATTATTCAGCATCCACATGGTATGCAGACATTGTGTATTTTTTGTTGTTTTTGCAATGTCCTGAGCATCTAGATAGGAAAGCTGCTAGATACTTAAAGCTTAAAGCTACTAAGTATTGTTTAGTACAAGAGCAGTTGTTCTGGAAGGACCCAGGTGGTATTCTACTCAGATGTTTGGAAAAATCTAAAATTGAAGGAGTGATTTCTGAATCTCATGAGGGTGCTTGTGGAGGCCACAAGTACTGGAAGACAACAACATACAGGATTTTAAGAGCTGGATATTATTGTCCCTATTTGTTTGCAGATGTTTATCAGCAGGTAAGATCCTATATCCCTTGTCAGAAGTTTGCTGTAAAACAAAAATTGTTGTCATTTCCCCTGAAACCTATTGCAGTAAGTGCTCCATTCTAGCAATGGGGTCTGGATTTTATTGGAGAAATAAATCCAGCTTCCTCAGGACAACACCGTTGGATTCTAACTGCAACAGATTTCTTTACCAAATGGGTGGAAGCCATCCCTACTAGGAATTCCACAGATAAGGTAATCATGGAATTTATTGAGGAGAATATCCTTAGTAGGTTTGGCTGTCCTTAGAAATTAGTAACAGATAATGCAAAGGATTTCAAGTCCAAGGCAATGGAATCCTTTTGTGAAAAGAATGGTATCTTGCTGAAGCACTCAACTCCTTACTATCCCCAGGGTAATGGTTTGGTTGAATCCTCTAATAAAAACATCATCCAGAGTATCAAAAAATTGCTCAAGCATAACAAGAGATCATGGGATTCAATGCTGAAATATGCATTGTGGGCTGATAGGATAATAGTCAAACAAGAAATTGGAACTTCTCCTTTCCAGTTAGTGTATGGTACAGATGTTGTTTTTCCTATTCAATTGGGAATCCCAGTGATGAAGTTTCTTCAGAATTCCCAAGAAGAGACAAATGATATGCAGAGAACGATTTATGAGATGATAGAGTTGCAGCAGAAGAGGGAAAAGGTGGAAGAAAGGGCACAGTTGTACAGGTTGAAGATCAAGAGTAGATTTGACAGGAAAATCAAAGATAACACTTTCTCAGTTGGTGATATGGTTTTGAGGTGGGATGCTAGGAAAGAGAAAAAAGGGAAACATGGTAAGTTTGATAACCTCTGGTTTGGCCCTTTCCTAGTGTCTAAGATTTTGGAGAATAACACTTTTGTCCTGCAGTCTTTGGAAGGTGAGGAATTGTCAAGTCCTATCAATGGACGATTCCTCAAGCATTTTTACAGTCTTTGAGGAGATTTTCACTTTTCATTGTATATACCGGTGTGAGTGAAGCATAATAAGGACTCCATGACCCAATGGAAATTTTGCAGACTAGTAGGTAGCAGAAAAGAAGGCACTGGTCTACAGGTTCTTGAAGCCTCACAGGGAGGACTTCATCCCGCAGCTGGAGCCAGATGTTAAGTCATGAACTTGTTTCTTCAATTTTATATTTTGATTGTGTTTTTATTTTAAATTTTGCTCATTTGCTTAAGTTTTCTCATTTGCTTACCTTAGAAAATTTTTGGTTTTAAGTGAGATTTTGAGTTTTTCTTTAGATTTTCCTTTAGGTTTGTTCTTATTAGGTCTTGAAGGGTTTTATAGGACATTATGTTGAGTAATTGATTCACAAATAGAATCATGATCAAATTTTAACATTTAAAACCTCATTCAAAATGGAAATAATGACTAAAAAGCGCCAAAATTGATTTTAAATTATTCTTGTAGCGCAATTGCCAAAAGTTTACAATGCAACGCTACAAGAATATCGTGGGCACCAAAATCGCTGATTTTTAAGCCAAAGTCTTTCATGATTTTGGTCTCTACGTGACTAATCACATGTGTAAATGGTTTTGATACGTGTTTCAATATAAATAATCATGCAAACAGGTGTTGTTTAGAAAGTGAAGGAGATCGTGGTGATCAGCAGTTAAGGTTGGGTGAATTATGACAGATCGATGAAAGAGCCGAAATTGATGGGAAAGGAGTTCTCCATACATGCATTACGAAACTGGAGACTAAGTGGAGCGAGGACATTTGCTTAAAATCTGGAAGTTGTAGTTACAGAGGAGATTTAGGGCTTTCACAGTTACAGAGAAGATTTAGGGATTTCTCGTCGCGCCAGCTGGAAGCAAATTGGAGACCCGAAGACACTTGGATAGTTAAATTTGACAATAAAATAGCTCAAGGATTGATTTTAAACATCTGCAGTAGGACAGGAATAAGGTATTCCGCATTAACCTGATAGTGGCTGCTAAATTGGGGCTTTCCTAGTAAAGCTTGTTCTGTTAAAATTGATTAAGGAAAACATAAATGTATGCTTTTAACAAAACTCATGTCGAAGAGATATCAGTCTAAGAGGTTTTTAGATGTTGTGGCAAGTGAAAAGTTGAAAGGTAGCATTTGCATTGAACAATTACCCTCTTAAAACCTGGAAATATTGTAGGGTGAAGATCTGTACAGTTTGTGGTGACCAGGGTTTCACAGATTTATTTGTTACCTGTAAACAATGCAATGAATGAGCTGAGCATGTGAATTGCATGAAGACTTAGTCTGGCAAGGTGCTAGAAGCTGACTGGTTTTGGTGCTAAATACAGGTTGGAGCAGAAAGTGAGAAAACATAAGATTGCTCTCATATCTTTCCATCCACTAGATAAACAATCACAAGTTGATCTAAGAAGAAGGCATTTGAGAGCACTAATGCAAAATATTTTTTGCAAAGAGATAGCTTATAAGTGGCATTAAAAGAAGTCAAGGGTACTATTTGTGCAGAACCATAGCACACATATGTTTTCATACATTCTAGAGAGGGTCTAGCATCAAAAATGAATATCTGAGATTATAGTACTTTCAGCAGCAGTTTTATTAAAGATTTGTGGCACTCTGTTGACCTAAATTACTCAAGCCTGGTGTAAAACTTGTCCTGCATTGAAAACAAAAAATAGACTGTTTAAAATTTAAGAGAAACAGTCAAGGAGAATAGAAGAAAGCTGACTATCAAGACTCTAGAAGCTTGAGGAAAAAAGGGAGCTGTTAGGTCATTAACAGGGCTTTAAAATTACACAGGTTTCAGCCATTGAAAATAGATGGGAAAAAGTGGCAAGCCCAACAGGGCTAATCCCACTGAGCTAAAATGGATTGACCAATTTCCAGGTTGTGCAAAGCTTTTTCAGAATGCTGGTTGGTTGGATTTTTTCAAGAAGATCGATGGCTATAACACTGAAGGTGAAATGTGGTTCAAAAATTTGCCTTTCACCTTTAATGCCCAAAGGTACCTTTTACCTGGCATTACTCTAGACTGGAGCAAAGGAGTATTAATCCAGAATTTTAGAGATGAATGGTTGGAGCCCATCAAAGTCTTACAAAGCTACATCACCTATGAGGGGAGATATGCTTTTGTATACAAGTATCATTTCAGGTTCTTACAGCAACTTGTTGGTGAATCCAGGATGAGTCTTCCTTTCTTCTTGTTTAAAATTTTACAGAAGATGTCAAGTAGGGTTAAGGAGCATCAGAATCACACTACATAGTCCATTTTCCATCATGGTTTGATCAAATTGATTATCAGTACTGTCCTGCATAAAGAAGGGAAAACATGGGATTATTTCCTCTTTTGGTCTGGTTTCCAAATTAAGCAGGAAGAGCAGCCAACCAAAAAACATGTGGACAAGGGGAAAACCCTAGTTAGAAAACTAGGGCAGAAAATCAAGTCTGAAGATAAAAAGGAAGTTAAACTTGAAGAAGAGATAGTGCCTTCAAAGGCAGACTATGAACATCAGCAGACTTCAGCTAATAATAAGGACAAAAGCTCATTGTTTATAAAAGAAGAAGATCAGCTTGTGCAAAATAGGGCACCAGCAGAAACTCTCATGAATGAGAAGATTGCTGTTACAGAGAAGGTTGCAGTGAAGGAAGAGGATGCCAAGGTTCAAGAAAGAAGCCCTATCACTATTTTATCTGAAGATGAAGGCTATTTTCTAGAAGGAGATGAGTTGAGAGTCCATGTTGAGTCTAGGATTGACACACACAGAGAATTCTACAGTCAATAGGATAAAACAAAGAGGTCAAAGAAAAAGAAGACCAAAGTTAAAGCAATGGAGTTAGCCATAGTTAGACATCAAGAAAAAACTTTAAATATGGTAAAAGAAGTTTCCTCATAATGGAGACGAAAAATAAAGCCTAAAAATAAACTGAGGCTAAATATGAAAAAGCTTCTAAACCCAAAATTGAACACAGTAAAGGTCACCATGGTCGATACCTCTTCTTCAGAGGAAAACCTAGAATCTAGCAAAGGTAAAAGGAAAGGAAAGAAACATTTGAAGACATTAGAAGAGTCTATCCTCACCCAAACTAAACTATCAGCTGTATTTATAGAATTAAGAGATGAAATGTCGAAAGAACAACAGAGAAAAGAAACTGAAGTGTCTTATTCTGAAGGGCAGCAGTTGATTGATGAAATTGCACCAACTGAAAGAGTTAATCAGGAAAACCCTAGTATTCATGGTGTGTCTTCAGATCTATTACAGGAGGATGAAGACATTTTCAGAAAACTAGATATCCCATGTCTTCCCAGTGAGATACAGGATACCAAAACAGGGAAGGCTTTTGATTCATAAAAGGAGAACCTGCAAAGAACCATCAAACAGTACAAGCATCAAATGGATTACATGCAGGAAACTAATGATGGTCTGATCCTAGCAAATAGAAGACTCAGGGAGGATTTACAACAAGTAAATGATCATTACCAAGAGCTTACTACAGTTTCCAAGGAGGCCCTGAAGAGGAAGAGAAGCACAGATTTACAATGTGCAGAATTGAAGCTGACTGTCAGAGGCTTACAATAGCAGAATGAAGAACTTGCAAGAAGGTTAGCAGATATGGAAGCTGAGCAGAAGAGAGACAGGAAGAAGGCCCAAGCTTTGGATGGAATAGCCTTACTAGCTGAAGCTGCTAAAGAGATTTGAGTTACTTTAGTTAGTCAGTTACTTGTTATGTCTTTTGAGAAATACTTTAGTTAGTTAGTTATTTGTTATGTTTTTGAGGAAATAATTTATTTTGTAAATTGTAATATGGCATTATCCCATCGATGAGTTGGCTGAAGACAGTTAGGGTTTAGACCCTAACTGATTTCTTGAGAAACAGTATTTAGGTAGATGAGAAAGAGATCAAAGGGTTCGATTTTTGGGCTGGCTTGAGGAAGTCTTTGACTTGTTTATGAGCTAAGTACATAACTCTCATCTGTATTTGTTGAACAGAACTATGAAATATATGATCTATATCACCCTTCAGTCTGTGTTTTAGCTTCATTTTTAGCTTGTTTAGCTACTTGACTGATATATTCATTGTTGGTTTATGGTTTCTTTGCTTGTAATGCTTGTCAGTTATGAATGAATTTTAAGATTATATTATGATTGGTACATGGTGATTATATTATGCATCTCTGTTTTCATTTATTTATGATTTAGTTCCTTCTTGGATTATGAATGTATTCCCTTCAGTCACCAAACTTTATAACCAGAAAAACATTTCAAAAAACCTTAAACCCTAGTTTTACTTGATTGAATATTTGAGATTGTGTTGGCTTGTTTCTTTGTGGCCTGGAAACAATTTCTGGCACAAACACATACCATTATAAAGCTGAATTATACAGGGGATTTATCAAGCCAAGGTTAAATGACAATGCAATCCAGCTGAATAGATTAACAGGTTCATGCAAAGAAACATATTTTTGGTAGATCAAAATTTTAAGAATTCTCGAGAAAGCTTATCCAATGGTAAAATCAGGTTAGATTTCATTGCAAGAGTTGGCATGCTAAATTCATGTTAGAAAACACATAAAGAAAAAGCACAAATCTTACTAAGATAAATTTAATATATTTGTTGCATGTGGCTTACAATACAGAAAGAGGAAATGAATATGTGCTTCGAAAGCATATTTCACCTTGTCAGCCACAGTAGAGCATTTGTGAAACTAGAAGAGCCCTTGACTATTTTCTCTTCAATCTCCTTATGCACAATATCATATAACAAATTGTTTGCTGAAGGATCCAATTCGTACTTAGCATCCAATCTCTGCAAAAAGAATTTGGAAAAATAGTTATCTGACATGCTAGAAATGGGAACAATTTATGTTTAAAATATGCACTGTTTACACTTTAGGTCAAAAAATAACCACATAATTGAACTAGTATTAAGTAATTACATGTAAGGATAAGTAAAAACCAAATCAACAAACTCAAACAACAAGATGTGACTAAAAAACACAAAATCAGAAACATGAATATTTGTCAAATGCTTTCAAATTATAAGAAAGATAAACACTGCCTTAAAATATATCTTTTAGAAACTATGGTCATGAAAATGAAGACCTGAGTTAAACTACATTTTTAAAAGATTGCATCTTAGTGTCCCTTCACAGAACTTGAGAAAGGTTGCATAGTTTGTGGTTTGTTAAAGAGCACTTATTCATGTAATTTTGTTTAATATTGCCTTTAATGTTTTCTAATTGTTCTAAATCAATCCTTTATCCCCAAATTTCCTAGCATTATAGAGTTGCATCCACAATAAGATGCCTGGCAAGTGTATTTCAAAACATTCCCTCTGGTACTACGAGAGACACTTGCATCTTATACCCATGATTTGGATGCAGTTTGTTGTTTGCATGATGGAAATCAAAACTATAAAGTGGACATCTATAATGTTCTGAATAGGTGGTTGTATGAAGCTGTACAAACATTAGTCCAAGGTTAAATTAGTTTATAGTATATAGACATGGGAGAATTACACTACTATGCATGTTCATTCCATATACATGATAGGAATTAGCATAAAAATAATAGCATTGCAACACCATGAGATTGTGACCTTATCTTCATTCCATATGCATACCATACATCACATACCTATGAGATGGAGATAATGTCATAAATGTTTTGATGACAACGATGAGTACAAACGATCCTACATGAAGCAACTCACTACTTATTGTAGTCTGACTCAACTAGTCATACATTTTATGTTTATGTCCTATAATTCTACCCCCCTCTCTCAAAAGGTGTGAGTTTGTTATAAACAACGTTCTAGATATTGACTTTTCTTATCAAACATTGTTTTAGATAATTGACTTTGAACATTCGATTAATATTTTTGGACATTCTGATTGATCTAGTTAGTACTTGGTTGACCTTTCTCTTGTTTTTTGTTTTTTTATTGATATGCTTTCAATGAACACCAACAAGTAGCAACTATTTGATGTCAGATAGTACAATGTGGCAAAAAGGGTCTCACAGGCTACGAGAGCATCCTTTGGCTAAGCAGACACCGTTGAGGGGTATCTATTCTGCCAAAGTCGCTTGTGACTTGCACTTGACCCCATCTATAAACAAAAGCATAAGCACTAGCACTATCACAAGTGACCCATGAGGGTCAATTGTCTTTGGGGAGATTTGAACCTTGGAAGGTGCATCAATGACACCTCACTTTCATGGAGCCAATCAGCCTTCTTTGACATTTCTCATGTGTGTCTGACTAAATCACAAATGTGGGTGGAGCATTTGATGTGGAGTCATTAGTGGATAACTTACTACGCCAAATTGCTGGTAATCAGGCAATAATTGTTAATGTATATGATATTACCAACAGCTCAACTCCATTGATAATGTATGGTCCCCAAGTTACAGATAATGTTGTGCCGCATGTCAGTAATCTTGATTTTGGAGATCCGTTCCGAAGGCATGTGGTGCATTGTCGGTATGTAATTGTCTCTAGTAACAATTTATCTACTAAATAAGTTGCTTGTAATCTCTGTTTGATGGTCAGCATTGACCAGCAAGATTATCTCAAATGCTTTTTTGGTTAAGTCTGTTTTGATTGCTGCAAATGTTTTAAATGTAGGTTTTATGAGAACCCTGCAATTCCATGATGATCAGCAATAACAACTTCACTTGGAATACTTGTGATTGCTATGTTAGTTGGTCACATAATATATGCTGTAGTAAACCGCATTGCCAAAGTGGAAAAAGACTTTCGTAAAATGGAGGAGTTGAAAAAGCAGGCTGAAGCAGCAGATATTGCCAAATCTCAGGTTGTTTATTTTCAAAAGCATACACTAGCATCATAGCATTGTACTTGGGATTATGATTATTGAACAGTTCTTCTATTTCACTTTGAATATTTTCAGAACTTCCTTCAACCTGCTTGAATTATTCATGCAAATCAGTTTTCCTTTTGAATAATTTTCTCAAACTAGTTTGGTTAGTCAATTTATTTGTGAATAACTGGATCTAGAGTAATTCCTAATCCTGTTATCATTTTATCCATTGTTCTTGCAGTTTCTTGCTATTGTTTCCCATGAGATCAGGACTCCCATGAATGGTGTTCTAGGTAAATGGCAGCTTATCTCACACTTCATTAGTTCTTGTAAGTTAAGCATATTGGTCCTGTGCCATTCTATTCTTTCTTTCATGTTTAATTTTAATTACACCTTGAGGCTTAGATATATAATTTTTATCTCCAATATTCTTTTACAACATTTAGGGCATGATGCTAACATATTTCCACGATAGTATTTCAGGAATGCTGCAGATGCTTATGGACACCGATCTTGAGGCAACTCAACAGGATTATGCCCAAACTGCTAAAGCTAGAGGGAAAGCCCTCATAACTCTAATAAATGAAGTTCTTGATCAGGCCAAGATTGAGTCAAGCAAGCTAGAGCTTGAGGAAGTTCCCTTTGATTTGCGATCCATTTTGGATGATGTTTTTTCTTTATTTTCTAGGAAGACTAGAGGCAACGGCATTGAGGTATGTACCAATTACAGTATTACAAGACTTTCTGTGCCTATCACTCTGCCCATTTTCTATTTGAATCCACTCCCCAATTTTGTGTATTTCCTGTACAATACTAGTTTTTATTTTGTACCTTTGACATTTTCTAACCAGTTGAATAATGGATGTGTATGTGCACTTGCCTTTCTTTGGTGGAGAGAAGCTTGCAGTATTTGTCTCAGATCGGGTACCAGATATCATTGTTGGGGACCCTGGGTGATTTTGACAAATTATTACAAATATTGTTGGAAATTCTGTGAAATTTCGTTTTCCATCCCCACTTGTCCTTGCTTTGCACTAGAGTACTTGTGCTAATATTTCAAAATACATTATGTACATTAAAAAGTAAATGTTGGACCCACAAGATTTCAATTGTAGGGAATCAATTGTCATTTCCTGTTAGCTAACTTAGTTTACTGTTTTTTGCTTTTACAGTTCACAGACATAGGTCATATATATGTTTGTGTCCACCTGGTTGAAAATGTGAAGGCTATAAGGGAGGCTAATGTTGAAGCATGGTCAAAGCAGTTGACGGAAGACAGGAAGCAAATTTCAAAAGGATCATGCAACACTTTGAGTGGGTTTGAGGCAGCTAATAGGACGAACAGTTGGGAGACCTTTAGGCTCCTACTATTTGATGGAATAATGAATCAGCAGTCTGGGGAAATAGATAAGCTATCCTTTCCTGAAACATCTGATACTTTAGATTTAGTTGTCAGTGTTGAGGATACAGGAGTTGGAATTCCCATACATGCACAAAGGCGTGTCTTTATGCCCCTCATGCAAATAGACAGTTCTACTTCCTGCACATATGGAGGAATAGGCATAGGCTTAAGTATCAGCAAATGTCTGGTTGAGCTTATGAGTGGTGAGATTGGCTTTGAAAGTAGGCCAAGTGTTGGAAGCACATTCACATTCACGGTTGTACTTAAAAAAGGCCATACAATTAGCCAGGATAAAAAGAGACATCAGCCTGAACCTTTACCCACCATTTTCAAAGGAATGAGAGCTATCGTGGTGGATGGAAGACCTGTTCGAGCTGAAGTAACAAAATATCATTTAGGAAGGCTTGGTGTGCAAGTTGAAATAGCAAATGACCAGGAATCAGCATTAGCGATAATATCTGGAGGGAAATATGGTGACATTAGATGAACTATTATTGGAGACTTTATGTCAGTGACTTCTATTGTCAATGGTATATATGCTTCACTGGTGGGAAATAAAGGTCTTCTGCAATGACTTTATATCTTCTCAAGACTTGTAGTTTTATCTGATGTACTATAACTTTAAGTGTCTACAACTTTGGTAATGAGGATTACCACTTTCTTGGTAGCCAATTTCACACTTGTTCATTGCATTTTGTAAGAGGTTTGATAGTATTTTGAATTGAATTTCCTTAGGAGGGGTGGTTGTTTGGCACACACCTTCAGGTCTACTAAGTGGCCTTCAAATGTTGTTGTTTGGATGATAAGAGGACTGATATAATCCCAAAGGAACTACCCAGATTTGTAAATTTTAAGGTTTTATTGCTTTTCTTTACTTAGGTACCCAACATATGGAGAAATGAGGCTACAAATATTGATTAAGGCCTAAAATACACCTAGATTGTCCATTTATTGTCTAAGTGACATTTCTAGAAGGATTTTAAAGATTATAAATTAAGTTCACTTCTCCATTTCTAGGGAGTTCTTGACATGAATGAAGTTCAAATCTAATCCTTGTTGGTTTGTGATTGACACCTAGAGCTACTGCTGCCTTGAGTTGATCATTTGGGTTGCTAACTTCCTGTTGCTTATATATTTCTATGGTCCAGGATGTGACTGTGTTTTCCTTCTCTCTATTTTTTTTTCCTCCTCTTCAGCTGGGCATGAATGTGTTGGCCTCTTCCTAGCACACCATGACTATTTTGGAGCCCTTGTGGGTTGGGCATGACTTCATTCACACATTCACTATTCTTGTTTTCCACACATTCACTATTCTTATTCTTTTCCACACAGTCACACACTATGATGATGATGGAAAATGGAATTTAATTAAGATCACTAAGCCCTTTTTATACCCAAATGTTGGTGGTGTTTGTTGTTGAACTCATTTGTCATTTCCATAGTAAAAATGTACCCTTCACTTATTCCAAAACCATTGATTGGGCTTGTTAGCCTTATGGGTTTTGGAATATCTAGTTCCCACTTTGAGAATATTTACTACTTTTGTATTACTTAGCTATACAGTTCAGTTGCAGCATTTTTATTGCAAATTCTGTTGTTGTTAGAAAACAAAACTGAAGATGATCAATCACTAACAACTTTGCTTTTCTCATATATATTTAAAAGGATAGGAGAAAAATACAAAGTAGCACACCTCTGTGGGAACCCAAACTAAAAAATTAAAACCCTAATCTAATTCTGAACAAGCAAACTGCTAAGTCTAGAAACTCGATCATCCAAAAATAACAAAATCAAAGTGTAAACTTATACTTCTAAATCTGGAATAGTAGTTAACTCACTGCTCAAATATAACCTAATCTAACACTGAAAATGGAACACTTCTAGTTTTACAACAAAAACTCAATGCTCCACGGGGACATGTCTTGTAGGGTCAAGGGAAATCCCCTTGTGTTTCCCATGCCCATGGATTTTGGGGGTCACCTAGGGAAACATCTCATAGAAAGGAGGACATCTAGACACCCCCTTCCAAAGTTGGGCATTATCTTGGAGACAACTTTATCACGCTTTTAGGGTGTTGAAGTAACCTTGCATGGCACTTATAAGAGAACTAAATTTATAAAGGAAAGGGATTATTTTTTCTTGAGTACTCTTTGCTCTTCTACTTCAATATTTCACACTCATGTCCCTTTCATGCCAGATGCAGATTTTATTGGAGACTTTATGTCAGTGACTTCTATTGTCAATGGTATATATGCTTCACTGGTGGGAAATAAAGGTCTTCTGCAATGACTTTATATCTTCTCAAGACTTGTAGTTTTATCTGATGTACTATAATTTTAAGTGTCTACAACTATGGTAATGAGGATTATCACTGTTGGGATACAGGGCAGACCCAGGGTTTATACTTTAACTTCGCACCAACAAAGAGACCCACAAAGTTGGCCCTTTCAGCAACAACCTGCGAACAATTGCAGTCTCACCCGAAACAGCTATGGGGTGCTGCAGAATCAAGTTTCTGCAAGAAGAAGAGGGATATTACTGTACCTTTATCCTTAACAACAAATATTCATACAAAATAGAGCTTCGACATTCACTTATATAGCTTTGCAGTTAGATAAACAAACAGTTTCTTGCTTAACCCTTAACTGGGAATTCACAGCGAAGTTAATATTCAACAGTTATCTTACTTATCATTTATCTACTTATCAATGCATGAAAAGAAAACAGAACAATATAAAAGCACAACCACAACACAAGATATAACGTGGTTCACCCCTAGGGTAGGGGCTACGTCCACAGAAATGCGCTTTTATTCAACTTTTCACAAAACAACAGTTCTGATTTGCGCACTCAGCTGCAGATCCTTTCCTTCAAGTCTAGCTGTGCACTTAGCGGCAGTTCCTTTCTTACAACTCTAAGTTGTACACTTAGTTGCAGTTCCTTTCCTTACAAAAATCCTCTGCGCACACAGCTGCAGAGGTCGTCCACGCACACAGCTGGGACTTGACCTTGAAAACCCAAAAATAGATCTTAACTTTGCATCACATGATCCTCATGTCATTAGATACCCTTGACATCTTTACATGAGTGCCTATTTATACAAGTGCACTATTACAAAATCATGGGCTTACACCTGAAATTTATGGACAATTACAAAAAAGAGGGCTTTGACACAATCCCGACACCCCTAAGACTATTTTGAGTCACAACTCCACTTACAAGCTTCCACAAAAACCACGGAGTTACCAAAATTAAGGACCGTTAAGGTGCGCGCCCCAATAGGCCCCTAAGACTCACCAGTGTCCCGTCCTGGGACACTCTGCTGCTTGTCTGGTGGGAGAATCTTGTTGGAAAAGGTAGTGAACCACTTGTTGAGGCCATGCATGATATTGTCGGCTACTTGCTCCTTCTCCACCAAATCCTACGATGTTGCTGCTGATGCTTCGCTAGCCTTTTCTTGTGCAAATGCATCATACTCCTTCAGAGCTTTGAGCTGGTTGTCCGTAGCAGTACTCAACTCCAAGGCCTCATTGACAAGGGGCTGCATAGAATTTTCCAATAGTGTTGCTTTCATTCTGCATGACTCAATTTCCTGCTGGAGTTCATTACTTTGCTTTACCTTGAGCATCTTCTGCATAGGAGGCAGAGTCTTAATTTCTGCTTTCACTACATCCAGCTCTGTCTGTCGCTGCTTGATGGTTTCCTGCAGCTTTTCTACTTCTGGATTTTCCTGCAGTTTTGTCTACGCATCAATGCTTTCCTCTAGCAGTTTTGTTGCACTGCTCATGAGATCTGAGATCCTTGCTGCTGAGGCCTGAATATCTCCTCGGTGCTGCTCCCTGACTTCTAGTGGGCTTTCCGGGATGATGCGAAGTTGAAGCTCCACAATCTGAGCCTCATGTTCCGCTTTGAGCTTCTCTATTTCATTGCGAGACTGTTGTGCATAATATTTCAGCTTGGCGATTCTTTGCTCTGTCTCTTCCTCGGCCTGGATGTCGAAGTCGGGAAGACTTTAACATGCCTCATACAATACTCATGCCAATGTGACCTACTTACATTCTGCATCGCTCTTCCTCTGCTCCGCTTCCTCCAACTACGCTACAAGGCTCTCACTTCGCTTCATGGTATTTTCCAATTGTATCTATGAGTAGTGGTCCCGTGCTTGGATCTCCTTCATGATTGCTAATTGGCAGAGATGCAACTCCATCATGGAAATCTTGGTGTAATCTATTCCAACTATCATGCTCATCTCCTAGCGAGATGCTGCGTCAGTTATTATGAGGGCTGCACTTGACACTTGTCCCCTATTTTCTCTAACTGGCCATTGTCTTGTGTCTGGCTGTGCACTTAGTGGGGTACTGTTTGCTGCAGCACCAATTGCTGATTTTTCTGCTAACTCCTTCAGCTCTGAAATTCCCCGAGCTACGCCAGTGAGTGCATCACGGTACATAGCTGCAAACTCTGACCATTTCTTGGTGAGAACTTCTGTGGACTTCGTCAGAGCCTGATCAAGCTCCTCAGTTGTCAAGGCAGGCTCTTCGTCGATATTCTTGTCTTTTGACGCCTTTGTTTTCTTTCGGGACTAAGGTTTGGTCACTTCCTCTACTTTTGGTGACTTGTGCTTATCTGGCTGATTAGGGTCTGAGACTGTTTTGACCGAGTCCTCTTCTTCTTCTTCTTCTTTGTCTCCGTCATCTCCACCCTGGTCACCTTCACTCTACTGCGACTCACTCTGTTCTTCACTTTCTTCGAGTGGGTCATTCTGCTGCGTCTAAACATTGGTGACTGGGGGGACTGGAATGTTGGGTTTTTTCCCTGCGTACTTCAACCATTCAGTTGGCCATTTCTGACCTACTGCGAGGATGTCTTCCTTGGTTACCATGTATGGCAACTTCCAACATGCATGTTTCTTATCTACGCGAGCCTTGATGAAGACATTGTGCATGTTGGCCTAGAAGTTGGCCACTCCATCATACTGAGAGAATAACTCATTACTGAGCTGTGGGGTCTTTAGAATCTCATATGAGATACTCATTGAGTAAAAGGCGAACACATAATTTGTGATCTGTTGTAAGGATTTATCCTGCGACACCCACAGAGATGCATACCTTGTTGCACCAAGCATGTTCGATGGCACCTCAACAAACTGTGCCTTGGTAGGTTCTTTCCATCCTACCAGTGCAATAAGCACTATCAGCCATGAATAGTGAAAGGGTCTACCTTTCTCCTGCGCATCGCAGACATCTTTGAGGAATTCCTTGGCGATGTATTTTGCCCATTTGTAAATGTAACCTTCGGCACAGTTCGCAGCAATACTGACAATAGGGGCAGACACTTCATGTGTTCTGCACTTTCTCATCAATTTGCAGGCTAAGATCTCAGCTGCGAAGAGAATGTTTTGGTGCTGAATTGTTGAGGTTTGATACCCTCGCTTCCCTTTCGTCAGGTTGAAGTGGTCCTTCATGCTTTGTGCAAGCTTCATATCTTCGTGTTTTGAAGGAAATTTGATCCCCGGATTAGGCCCTTCCTTCGGTAATCCTATGATCCTATGAATGAGTTCTCCATTGATAGGAATTCTCTTGTCTCCTATCCATAGGTGCCCATCATGCACCAATGCCAATAACTGCTTGACTACCATGGTTACCTATGTGCTATGACCGAAGTGGGGGACATTTAGCATCATCAATAAGCCAGCTTTCTCCAAGCCAGCAGCCCACTGTTTCACTTCCAGTAACGTCGCTCCAGTCTCCGGATATTTGACGGAGTGTAAGTATGTTCCAGGTGCGAACTGTGGAAACTTCCCAACATCATTCGTATCGTGGTCTGCATACTTAAGCCGATCTATTTTCCTTGTCATGGTTCCGACCAACTGCACACCCAGTGGCAGCGAAGGGGTGTGTAATGTGAACTTATTTATCCGCCGAGGTAGTTGAACTCCTGTTTGAACAGGTGGAAGATATGGTGGACGCTGCAAGGAAACGTTCTCTTCCCCTTCACGTGGGATCTCTGCTGAACAAGGCGGATTCATTTCAAGATCCTCTGGTGTTTGCCCTGATTGCTTGTGTCTGTCTTTGTTCTGCTTAGAGTGTACTTCTGGCTTAAACTTCTTCCTGGTAGATCGTGTCTGCATTGGCTGAGTCGGTGCTAGGGGGGTTTCTTCATGGGGTGCAGACATAGGTGGGTGGCTAAAAAGGTTCTGCAGACCCCCCTGTTCAAATTCTCTCACTAATTCCTGAAGCTCGTGATCAGCTGTCATGGGCTCAATTGTAAAACTCAAGAAAATGTGTAATGCGATTTCCACAGTCCTGGGTGTCTTATTATAGAATCCATCGACCCAATCTGCCATAACTATGCATTGAAGACACCAAATCTGATAGAAATCTTGTCCAAACGACGCTAGATTTCTAAGGATCTCATTATTACAGGAAGTTAATGCAGTTAATGTACCAGCGCCGCTGAATCTGGTTTTTTTCAACGGTCAAATTTTAAGCTTCGACACACCTTTCTTCTTTGGCACAGCCACCAACGTCAGCTTCGACACAATAGGGATGTTCAACACATCCTTATACCACGACAGAATTTCTTCAATAGCCTCACTGATTCCTTTCATTTCTGAGAACTTCGTCGAAAATAAATCCTCATATTCATGGAGAAGTTGGGTCACTTCACTCACCATTTCTTCATCCCAATAATCTCCAATGGTAGCGTACTTGGGCTGTTCTTCTGAGCCGATGTTTACTTGCCTTCTCTTCAAGGGCTTAATTACTTCAGGTGCTTCGACTGCTGGTCCATGTACTTCACAGTGCCCTTCTGACTCAGGAATGTTAATGTTACGCGTGTCATCATCCTCGTCAATTACGAGGTTATAGCATTCTACTGCATTAGCTTCTTGTTCTTTCCAATCAGGTTGGTACTCAGCTATTTCTTTATCATCAAACACCTTAGTATGGATCAACCTAATCACTGCGTCTAAAGTAGGACAAACCTCATTAATAGAAAATGTCAGCACAAAACTATCAACAAGACTATCCCAACTTACTGTACCATGGCGAAGCTCCACCTCCGCATACCAGTGCTTTGCTATAGGTTCCAGAGTGTGTATAAACCTATGTACCCATTCTTCATGAGGTACATGCTTCCATGCTTCATAACATTGCTCCAAATGTTCCTGAGGGCTAGTCTTACCATTAAATCTGCTTCGCACCTCTTGAGGTTGATCCATGAATCTTAGGTGAAGGGAATTTTGACAAGCTTTCCAACTATGAATGTACTTTTTATGACCATTCCACCATCTAGAAGTTGTGGCTCTAAATATTGAATCTAGAGTCTCCATTTTCTGTGAATCTAGTACCTGATCTGAGAATTGCAAAATAAAATCTTCAGGGTCTGTCAAGCCATCAAAAATAGGTAAGACTCTTATCTGAGAACTAAGCCATCTGAGAGACTTGGTAATTCTTATACATCGATGTCCATGTAGCTCATAAAGTCTACTTTGCCAATTCTCTAATCCTTCGTCTGAATCAGTCATACAAGAACTGTCACACTTCCAATCCATTATACCTTCAGGAGTAGGGTGAACATAGTATTCTTCTTTAGCTGTGATGTTGTAGATATGATTCAAAACATCCCGATCTTCATCTTTGACTGGCTCTGTGTACCTTTCTCCTTGATAAGGGTCCAAGGGTACTATGACTCTCAAGCCTTTTCCTTCAAAATTCATTTGCCTGTTCTTAAGGTTGATTACTGCAGAATTCTCTATTGCCCATTCAATTCCTAGCAAGGCTGGATAGGGTTGCTATCATCAATTATTTCAATGACTTTAAAGTCTGCTAAGGTCCTGACTCCATCAATGTCTACTGGCACACTAGGGAATCTTCCTAGGGGCACAATCTTCTACTGATTGGCTAACCTCAACTGTATAGGGGACCATTCAAGGGTAGGTTTTCCCATTTGTTCCCATGTCTACTTAGTTAAGACATTTACTTCTGATCCCAGGTCTAAAATGATGTCAGTCATGTCATACTCTCCTATCTGAGCATGCAATCTCATTTCTCTTCCAGTTCTTCTAACTCTATTAACAGTTTTTTCTATACCATAGCTTTGCTGAGGTTCACAAGAAGCAATAAATTTCTGTAACTCATTTAAAGCATTCTGATTCCTTAAGAGCTTCATACAACTCTGTAAAAATGATGACAATGTACTTACTTTATCCGTCGAAGCTTCTTGAGACTATAACTGTTGTTGATGTTGTTGCGCAGGTGCTACGGATGTGCTCGGATCAGCAAAGTCTTTTTTGGATTCCATAAATGTTTCTTTTTCTCTTCCCACATCAAAGGTTGGAATTTTCTTTGGGGTCTTATGAACCCAAGCCTCGTCGGGCTGTTTTTCCTTAGTCTGCACTTCCGTCATAGCTCCACTCCTCGTAACAACGTTAATGGCTGGGGCAAGCCTTTGCTCTACAGTAATCATCTGAATATTCTGAGTGGGAGGGGCACTTCTTTCTTGTATCTTGGCTATCAACTATGGGCATTGCTCGATCACATGATCGACTGCTCTGCAATATCGACATGTCGTAGTTGGGTTCTGACAGTCTCTAGCTACATGTCCTGCCTGATTACAGTTATAGCAAACAACCTGGCCTCGACCTCTTCCTAGCATACCACCATGACCACGACCTCCAAAACTACCTTGACCACCGTGGTAACCATATCCATCATTGCCTTGTGCATCATTTTGTACCCTATAAGCATCATAGGTTTGCTCTCTCATAAGGTCAAAGCTTCTACACTAATCTTTGTTGTGTCCTACTGACTTACAGAACTTGCAATATGGATTTTTAGGTACTTGCACATATCTTTGTAGCAGATAGCAGTCTTTAGGTCTATGCTGACCAGTTGTTCTACAGATCTCACAATATAGAACATTAGGGTTAAACGGGTTTGGCGCACCAGTATTCAGGTAATTTCTTAACGCGGGACAATGTTCCTTGTCATGACCTTCTATCCTACATCATGTACACCAAACCTCTTCGCGAATATATTTCCCCTTCTTCATGTCACGAAGCTCCAAGGCCATTTCTGCCAACTGCGCTTCTATTTGGGCTATGCCAGAATTATCTTCGACAGGAGCTGTCTCAAGCTTCATGGAAATCTCTAAAGCCTCTTGTTGATCAGCAACCTTCTGTTGCATGAGTGGAGTTCTGATATGAGGTAATAGGGCTGCAATGAACCATTCTTTATGATGCGATGTTCCAATAGTGAAACTAACTTGATATAGCAGAACTTTGAACCTCTGATCAAAGTCCCAAACTGATTCACCTCGCCTCTGTTGAATCTCTTTCAGTTCAGTTATACACTATGACTCTGATTTAGGCTTCTTGAACTCTTTGATCATTGCTGCTTTAATATCATCCAAGGCATGGTTCTGAGTGCTGGGAAACTTCATGAACCAAGTCAAAGCCCGGTCTCTAAAAGAAGTAACCAGTTGCCCTCTTCTTATATCTTGATCCATAATGTTCTTCGCAGTCCACACAGCTTCGCATAAGAACCAAAACCATTCTCGATCCTCTGATCCAGTTCCTTTGAAAACTGGGAGCTTGATATCATCAGTCATATGGGCCATAACGGATCTAGGGGGGGTAGAACTTACTGGGGTACACTGACCGGCGACAGGAATACTGGGGCTAGGGTTACTTTTAGACTGCGACGGTTTCTCGGGGATAACAGATCTTCGTTGCGGGTTTGTAGGAGGGTTTCTAACAAAAGGGGTTTCTTCATATTTAGGGTCTTCTGGACTTAATGGCGTATACTCGATATATTGGCCTAGGGAATAGGATTCTAGGTCTCTCTTGTATCTTTTATCGCTTCGCAGCAAACCACTTTGCTCGTTGAAGTTACTTTCACTTCCAAACATAGGTTAGTAAAAATAAATCTAGCAATCTGATTCTATAAGTAATATACCTTTCTCATCCAAGAGCATTTTAATTTGCGGACTAAATGAATTTAGGTACTTACCCCTTGGTCCTTTGAAAAAATGTCTTTCAGCTTCGCTAAAAGAGGTACTTGTGTCGATGGCAAACTCTGCCACAAATGCTTCAGGGGTTCGCATTGTCCATAAATCAACAGCTCGTGATATCGCGTTGTTCAATCTTTTCAATATGTTAATTCTTGTGGGGGTCCAATCAGGAAATTGATCTTCCTTGAAGTTGGTCTTTCTTTCTGTCAACCTAGATAACCACTGGTGCAATTCTATGTGGATACTACCAAAGAAAATTTCATGAATATCAGTAAAAACGTACCTTTGCAAAAAGTCATCTGAGCTGTGACGAGGATCCTTATTTTCTTGCTCAGCAAACTTTAGGTAAGTCTCTTCAATCCAATCACCGATTTCTTTTACTGAGTGCCTCCAAAACATAGCCCTTTTGGTACGACGTAAATCCCTCTTGAAGCAGATCTATTCAATCGGCAACGGAACCAATTTGTTGGGCTATAGGGCAGACCCAAGGTTTATACTTTAACTTCGCACCAACAAAAAGACCCACAGTGTTGGCCCTTTCGGCAACAACCTTCAAACGGGTTGTAGTCTCACCCAAAACAGCTATGGGGTGCCACAGAATCAGGTTTCTACAAGCAGAAGAGGGATATTACTGTACCTTTAGCCTTAACAACAAATATTCATACAAAATAGAGCTTGGACATTCACTTATATAGCTTCGCAGTTAGATAAACAAACAGTTTCTTGCTTAACCCTTAACTGGGAATTCACAGCAAAGTTAATATTCAACAGTTATCTTACTTATCATTTATCTACTTATCAATTCACGTAAAGAAAACAGAACAATATAAAAGCACAACCACAACACAAGATATAACGTGGTTCACCCCCAAGGTAGGGGCTACGTCCATAGAACTGCGCTTTTATTCAAATTTTCACAAAACAACAGTTCTGATCTGTGCACTCAGCTGCAGATCCTTTCCTTCAAGTCTAGTTGCGCACTTAGCGGCAGTTCCTTTCTTACAACTCTAAGCTGCACACTTAGCTGTAGTTCCTTTCCTTACAAAAACCCTCTGCGCACACAACTGCAGAGGTCATCCACGCACACAGCTGGGACTTGACCTTGAAAACCCAAAAATAGATCTTAACTTCACATCACGTGATCCTCATGTCATTAGATACCCTTGACATCTTTACATGAGTGCCTATTTATACAAGTGCACTATTACAAAATCATGGGCTTACACCCGAAATTTATGGACAAATACAAAAAGAGGGCTTTGACTCAATCTCGAAACCCCTAAGACTATTTTGAGTTGCAAGTCCGCTTACAAGCTTCCACAAAAACCACGGATTTACCAAAATTAAGGACCGTTAAGGTGTGCGCCCCAACAATCACTTTCTTGGTAGCCAATTTCACACTTGTTCACTGCATTTTGTAAGAGGTTTGATAGTATTTTGAATTGAATTTCCTTAGGAAGGGTGGTTTTTTGGCACACACCTTCAGGTCTACCAAGTGGCCTTCAAATGTTGTTGTTTGGATGATAAAAGGACTGATATAATCCCAAAGTAACTACCCAGATTTGTAAATTCTAGGGTTTTATTGTTTTTCTTTACTTAGGTACCCAACATATGGAGAAATGAGGCTGCAAATATTGATTAAGGCCTAAAATACACCTAGATTGTCCATTTATTGTCTAAGTGACATTTCTAGAAGGCTTTTAAAGATTATAAATTAAGTTCACTTCTCCATTTCTAGGGAGTTCTTGACATGAGTGAAGTTCAAATCTGATCCTTGTTGCTTTGTGATTAACACCTAGAGTTACCGCTGCCTTGAGTTGATCGTTTGGGTTGCTAACTTCCTGTTGCTTATATATTTCTATGGTCCAGGCTGTGACTGTGTTTTCCTTCTCTCTATTGTTTTTTCCTCCTCTCCAGCTGGGCATGAATGTGTTGGCGTCTTCCTAGCACACCGTGACTATTTTGGAGCCCTTGTGGGCTAGGCATGACTTCATTCACACATTCACTATTCTTCTTTTCCACACTTTCACTATTCTTCTTCTTTTCCACATAGTCACACACTATGATGATGATGGAAAATGGAATTTAATTAAGATCACTAAGCCCTCTTTATCCCCAAATGTTGGTGGTGTTTGTTGTTGAACTCATTTGTCATTTCCATAGTAAAAATGTACCCTTCACTTATTCCAAAACCATTGATTGGGATTGTTAGCCTTATGGGTTTTGAACTATCTAGTTCCCACTCTAAGAATATTTACTACTTTTGTATTACTTAGCTATACAGTTCAGTTGCAGCATTTTTATTGCAAATTATGTTGTTGTTAGAAAACAAAACTGAAGATGATCAATCACTAACAGCTTTGCTTTTCTCATATATATGTAAAAGGATAGGAGAAAAATACAAAGGTTGGGCCAAACATTTGTCTACTTTGTAGATCTGATGCCAAGACTTGCACTACTCATCTTTTCATAAAATTCCCATTTATTAAACATGTGTGGAAAGATATGGAATACAACCATGGGAAGCATGCTATCTAGAATGAAGCTTCTATTGAAGGTCATCTCAAAATTTGGTTTGTCAGATCAAAACTAAAAAGTCTAAGAGTTACACCTTTCCTTGTTATATGGGAAATTTGGATTGCCATAAATTCCATTCTTTTTTAATATTGAAGCATTCCTACTTTCCAAATCTCTACTCAAGTTAACAAACTACTTCATCATTGTCACTCTCTACTTGTTAACAAACTGCCTTTTGTAACTCTTGCCTATATGGTATCAATGCCAACATGGCTCTAATATGTACATGGATCATACCTCAGTCCTTTGTAAGGTTGATGGTCCCCATCAAATTACCTTTATGACTGGATTTGGATTTCCTAGGTATTTTTGGACTGTTTTACAGCTCATCTTGCAAATTTAGAATCACTTCTTCTTCAACAGGTATAAGAGGCTCTTCCTCATAATGTCAAACCATTGAAAATATCTGAGACTAGTAGATCACTTAACCAATGACATCAACAATGGATCTATTGGGATATTGATCGTGCAACCACAATTCCTGAGAATTCCCTAAATCTTTGGACACAGAAATAGTCTGCATTATAGAGGTGTGAAAAGAGAAGCTGAATATGTCTTTTCCAGAGTTCATAACAGAGGTATGTTGCAGACTTGAATAATTTTAAAGCCAACAGTCAAAGGCTTACAGATTGTCTTTGTTTTTATGGTGTTTCCTATTTGTCTCTTAGCTACGTGACATGTAAGAGAAGCTATTGTCATAGCTATGGGATCCATGTCAAATTTAGTAATGACTAGAATCACCACCTTTGGCCCATTTGCAGGGGTAGAAGAGTTTTCATGTGAAGAAACATCTAAATGAGTTCTAGATTCCACATCAAACTAAATAGGATTTTAAGTCATCGACTTGGTACCAACAACATGAAAATAAGAGTCTTTGTGTGAGGAACATTCTCCACTTTATGTAAACGAATTTATTTCAAAGAAATCAAAACTGCTAAAGGATGCCTTGAAACACCTACCAATACATATTACTGTAATGAACATGCCTAGAAACAAGGCACAACTTGCTTTAGATGTGTCCTAATTTATGCCTGCAAAAGCAACAATAGAGTAGGGGATTTAGAAAGAATGAAAGTAGACTAGCAACAAGATTAAAGATTCATTATACAACAGAGAAAACATCCAAGGAAGAAAAATTATTCCATGAGAGAATGACTGTACAAAGCATAATTACATATCATTACACTCTACCTTGTGCATTGGCATTAGTGACTAATTCTAGTCTCGGTCCAGGTCTGCATCCTACTGTGATTGAATCCTTGCTTCTTTCTTTTCTGTGTTTTCCTCACTTGCTCTTTCTTTTTGTTCCAAGTGAACTAAGAGCAAAAAAATAAGAAAATCTAAAGCTTAGAAGAAACTTCGTAAAACTTCCTTTTGTAACTCTTGCCTATATGGTATCAATGTCAACATGGATCTAATATGTACATGGATAAGACCTCATTCCTTTGGAAGTTTGATGGTCCCCATCAAATTACCTTTATGACTGGATTTGGACTTCCTAGGTATTGTTGAACTGTTTTATAACTTATATTGCAAATTTGGAATCAGTTCTTCTACAACAGGTATAAGAGGCTCTTCCTCATAATGTCAAACCATTGAAAATCCATGACACTAGAATTTCCTCTAATTGGGAGCTTTATGGCCGAGAAGATTGGCAATGGATCACATGTAAGGATAGGGGTATATGCTACAATGGCCTGCAATAATGTTGTTTTTGTTCCAGAAGAGTTAATTGAGTGCTTTCAAGGTATTGTTAAATTCACGTTGAATCAATTTGGGAACCCTATTACCACTTCAATATGGAAACAAGGATGGCGATCAACTCAAGACTTAGGTTTTTTGGTGGATTATGATCACTCTTGGGAAAATTTTGTATCAAAAATGCAGAGAGTGTACACCAGACTTGGTGATTTTGTTGATAAACTAGTCTGGGATGAGTATGCCTACTGCCAAATATTTTACATTGTACAGTGTGATGAAAGGAGACATGAGACTGCAGAAGATTTTGCATCGTATTTTAGTGACACCCTACTTAAAAGAGCTATCTACTTTCTGCAGGCTAGTTTTAGTTCAGAGAAAAAAAAGTACAAAAAGTAGGAAAAAATCACTGAGTGCAATTCTTCCAAAAGGTAGTACTCTGCTATATCACTTAACCAATGACATCAACGGTTCTTCTTTTGAACCATTGTTAAACATGGTAAACAGATTTGTTGCTAATATGAACTTGGCAAGATGGGTACTGTTCCTAAAACCTAGCTTCTTGCAAATCACTGTGTATATCTAGTTTCAATTGAGACTATAGTTTATTATATCTACAAACTCACCGAAATCTCCTTTCAGGTGTTTAGAATAGAGATCTGTCTTTCTCCCCATGTCTGGGACAGCCCTTCAAGGTGCTAAAGTGCAATGTTTAGCTCAAATTCTTGGTTATGAACACCATGCGATTGGAAACCTAGCTTGATATTGCTCAGCCATGTCTGCACTTTAACGTTCCCTACAAAATCATATTGTAGAATCTTCATTTGGAGGTTGTAGGATATATTACGATTGTCCTATGTAGCATAAGGACATATTCCCCATTCCCAAAGGGGGGATGGAAACATCTCCAACTGTTGGGGACGTCTCTAGATCCGCAACATTTTCTAGAAATCAGGTGTCATTTTCTAAAAACAGAGATGCCAGAATGTAGAAAGTAATAAAAATTGATTGTTGAAAAAAGGAAAATGGCAAAAGAAAAATTAGCTGTTAAAAAAAAGAAAACTATGGTCCCAAATGGTGAGTTACCTAATGGTAGTACAATAGATTTTAATAGATTTTTTTAGCATTTCATATTTGCCTAGAAGTATGATTATATTATTTGATCTGACATCAAAACAAATAGTGCAAAATATTCTTGTTGCTACTAGGCCATGGGAAAAGAAATTAGAAATTGCTCATGTCAAGAGGCTTAAGAAAACTATCCCAAGGGTTAGCTGAACCGATTGTTGCCAATGTTGTTGGGCATTTGGCTAGTTCGGTGCCACTAGATGCCAGTTTGAATCCACGGGGTCAAGTGCACTAGCCTATGCCGATGGGTTTTTTAGGAATGCAATCCACAAATGCATAAGTATCCCTTGGGTTTCTCTATGAGGTTTTCCTTATTAAAAAAAGTCTTAAAAACCTTAATGTTGAAAATTTCATTTACATCAAGCAATTAATGCAAGTATGAAACTCACCTTTTTCAATAAGGTTCCTCCTTTAGGACCGCTGTAAATTAATTTGTAAAACATCAGCGGAACAATGAAAATAATTCAATTCAATTAGCCCCAAAATTCACAGCAATTCAAGTAGAAAAGATACCAATCATTCCAATCAGTTTACAACATTCCATCCCTCTAGGGAAACTTCACCCATGAGCTGTAGAATCCCCAACAAGAGCTAGGTTGCACAGTAGATCATCCCTAGCAGGGCTCGAGGGTATTGCAACATACCCTAGTTTGGTTAGGGTCACATGAAATGTACCAATGAGAAGAAGGAAAGAGTTTTAGTGTTGTCGTGAGCTTGTTGACCGCCAACAGGCTTCACACTGAGACCTGTTGTAGCCCTAGACCACCATCGAGGGTTATTACAACTACTACATATAACGATAACCACCATAGTGACTATAGTGTGACAAGAGAAACCAAGAAAGCATAAATTTTGCCACTGTTGAATCAAAACAACACCAGCCACCAAAATTATCTCTATCAACCTCAAGCAGCGAGTAGAGGAGCAGTTAAGTGTTGAAGTGTTGTGTCTATGAGATGAATTGCAAATGTCCTTTATTTATGGTCCATCAACATTTAAGTTACTTCCACATAATTAGGAGTTGACATTAGGGTTTAACTTCTTTTTCATCTTTGACCCTTTGACTTTAATCTTTTGTGGTACAAAGGTATTTTTGGTGTTTTGACTTGTGCCACTTGGTCCTTCTCTTGATGGTCTCATAGACCAAGGCTAGGGTTAAATGGTCCTCCAAGTATTTTTGTGGTCATAACAATTTGTCTCAAGGGTCCCTATGGTTCATTCATGCCCACTCAAAGTACATCTTCATAAATAAGGAGAATTACTAAATGCTTTATCTTGATCTCCTCATGCCACCAAGATCAGGTGCTAGGTTTCTCAACCAGGGGTATCTAGTCCCTGGAGAAGGTCTCATAGCCCATAGATCAAGGAGAGGAGTGCATGACTTTCCTAGACCTAGCCTAGGGCTTATGGTGATGACCTAGTAATTGACCAGGTGCCTCATCCCTAGGATACATCAAATGACTCAATGTCAAATACTTGGTAACTAACCAAGTGCCTCCATTCTCTTGGAGAATATCCCTTAGCCCCAGGATGAGATCGTAGTCCTAGACTAGGTTAAATTCCTGGTTGTTGAATGTTAGCATTAGCGTGAATTCTTAAAATTTTACAGACTGTAAGATAACAAAAGACAAGTGCAGTAGAAACATCAATAACATCACACACATTGAACAGTGTAGTTTTTCACGAGTAATGCTTCAAAGGACAAAAACCCCCAAAAAGCAGTAGTAATTCATCTCTTAAATGAGATGACTTAGTTTCTCAATAATTCTCAAACCCTAATGGTTTTGTACCACAGATAAAAAATCTACGAAAATGTATTTCATACAAAAATCAGATTAGGGCTTTCTGCCCTAATTCTTCTAGCTGCCCGAAACTTCCAGAATGGCTGCCCAGAATTTATTCTGCCTGCCCGAATCTGCCTAGACTGAGACTGAACTTTCCTAAGATCCTTGTGTGATCCATGTCAACCTATCTATGATCCCATTCATCCTACCCAAACAGCCTGCTACTTCCTGGAACTCTCTGTCTACTTCCCAAGCCATCTTTCCGAGCCCTGTCTTCCTGCCCAGAGGTATGTCTTCCCTGCATGAATCCTTGTCAGCCTGCTTGAAGTTGCTATTTTTCCTACCCAGACCCTATCTACCCTGCCCAAGCTCTGCTGCTTTCCCGAAACCCTGCCCGAGCATCACTGCTACCTGTCAGAAGTCTATAGCAGGCAGACTATGGCTTCTCGAGGGTGGTAGCAGCCTGCCCAAGGGTGTTGGCAGTTTCCCAAGGGTGGTGGAAGCATGCCTAAGCCCTACTAAGGCTTGTTGTGAGTGACGAAGGGTAGAGGGAGGTGCCTGGACAGGAGATCTGGCCTGCTTGTGAATAGACCGAGACTACCCGTGAGGGAAGAAGGTTGCCCATGAGAATTCTGAAGGTGATGTGAGGGTTTAGAAGAAACCTTAGCTCGTGAAAAGGGAGAAGGTGTTTTTGCTACTGTTCATTAATGGTGAAACGCTAGATAGAATCCTCCATGCTAGGGCATAACCACAAAAGATGTCCTCCACAATGTGAGCGAAAATCTTCCTTGAGTAGTTGTAGGATCACGAGCAAGTGTGTGTAACAAAATGAAATGGATTGAGCTTCTTTTATATCCTTTGAATCACTTGTAAGTGGACCAAAACTTAAAAGAACAAAATAATATTATTTTATTATTTTATCTTTTTTACTTTTACCTTTAGTGGTACTAAAGGTAAAAGGTTTTTTGAGAGAGCAAAGCGAAGGTTCTTGGAGAATGAGCGAGGGTTAACCCTGGTTAATGGAGTCTTCTTGATTTTCGAACTGTAATCGTGGCCGTCGATCGTTTCGTCCCGTGCGATGGCATGAATGTACCTTGCAATCGCTTTTAATCATTGATGCTGTCTAATTGAAACGTTATTCTCCACAGTTAATGCATGGCATTATGTCGTGAGTGAGGTTTGTCTCGGCTTCGTTTTCGACGTGGGTGTTGGGCCGGTTTTTTGGTTTACAGGTGATGAATATTGGTTGGGCTCTGGTTGTGGCGCTGCGGCTGCTGCATTTGTTATGGCGGGGTTTTTATCATGCGTTTGAGGATGCCACAGTTTCGGCCATTAATCCGGTGGAGTAGGTTTTTTCTTCAGGGATTTGGCTTGGATACTTTTGCCTGGTCAGGTCGTGTGATTCTTCTGGAGTCCGGTTCTGTGGGTTCGTTCCCTTGCGGTGTAGCGAGTGAGGTTAGAACATTCTGGTGAATATTGTTGGGGTTTTCTCTGGTCTGTCTTGGTATTTGGTTTCCACGAAGGTCGCCTTGGTATTCGGTATTTGCTGGTATTTCTAGCCCTGGTTGGCTATCC
>LPNX010398360.1:169619-199801 GCA_001517045.1 Pseudotsuga menziesii
TAGGTTTTGGTGATTTCAAGCAACAATATTCAGAGCTCGACCTGCGGGCTGTTAGGCCTCCCTTTATGGTTCTGAAAGTTTTGTTTTGGAAATAATATTTTTCATATTTGGATGGTCTGGATTAGACATTTTTGCAGCTGTTTGTNTCTAAAAGTTTTGTTTTGGAAATAATATTTTTCATATTTGGATGGTCTGGATTAGACATTTTTGCAGCTGTTTGTTTATCATCAGCATAAGATTTTTTCGAGACTTTATCAGCATGCTAGTTCTGCTCTGATATTTTTGCTTTAGATCACTTGTCCCTTATTGATCTGACCTGATTTATCAGGAGTGATGATATAAGTCTGCTATGATCAGACTTAGTTTATTTTTTTTGCTCTCTTTCTGTTGGAAAGTACTATTGGTATGATGCATGTTTATGTACTTTAGATCTGGATGGATTTGTGCTCTTTCTGAGGCAGATTTGTTTTGACAACTTCTTAGTTGTTTTTTTTTTGTAAAATGGACAATGAAGGCCATCTACGAATTGTGAATAAAGTATTTACGAATTTTTTCCTTGGAAAAAAAAAAGTGGTACTAAAGGTATTTTTGCACTTTCACTTTGACTCCTTAGTGGTACTAAGGGTCCTTATGTATTTTTTACTTTTACTTTAGCCTTCTTCAAGTGCCCTGTGGTCAAAACAAGTGGTCAAGGTGGTCCTTCATCCCCACTCAAAGTACATCATCATAAACAGAGAGAATTACCAATGCTTTTATCTAACACTCTATGTGACACCAAGATTGGGTACTAGGTGTCTTAACCAAGGGTAGCTAAGACTTGGAGAGATCACAAAGCCCACATGTCAAGGGTCAAAGTGTCTCACATGCCCAGAATCGGTCTGGGGCTTATAGTTATATCCTCGTAACAGACCAGGTGCATCAGCCATAAGCTGCATAATTTGACCCAAGGTCAAATACTTGGTAACAGACCAAGCACCTCCATTCTCCCGAATAATGGCCCTCAGCATTAAGCTGAGTCCCCCAGTGCTAGACTAGGTCATCTTCCTATTAACTGACAAGGTACCTCCATTCAAAGAATGGCCACTCAGTTCTAGGTTGAGTCGCCCAGTGCTGGACTGGTTCCACATCTTGGTCCTTAACCATATGTCTTCATTCAACAGAATGGTCACACAACTCTAGGCTGATTCCCCCAGCACTGGACTGGTTCCACATCCTGGTCCATAACCAGATGTATCCATTCAACAGAATGGATACTCAACTCAAGGTTGAGTCCCCCAGTGCTGGACTGGTTCCATATCCTGGTCCTTGACCAGATGTCCCCGTTCTCTTAAGAGAATAGCTCTCAATGTTGCCCAGGAAAAAACAACACTGGTAGCTGACTAGGTGCCTCCATTCAATGAATGGCACTCAACTCTAGGCTAAGACCCCCAATCCCAGACTGGGTCAAATTCCTGGTAACTGACCAGGTGCCTCCGTTCTCCCAGAGAATGGCCCTCAACCCTAGGCTGAGTCCCCTAGTCCCAGACTAGGTCAAATTCCTGGTAACTAACCAGGTGCCTCCATTCAAAGAATGGCCCTTAGCCCCAGGATGAGTCCCCTAGTCCTAGACTGGGTCAAATTCCAGGTAGCTGATGAGGTGCCTCCATTCAAAGAATGGCCCTCAACACCAGGCTGAGTCACCCAGTCCCAGACTGGTTCAATTTCCTGGTAGAGTGAATAATTGTCCCACGTAGAGTGAATAATTGTCCTACATGGGTCATATTATTGTTGTTATAATATTTCAAATGACATGGATGGTTCTTAGGGCCTTTGTAAGGCTTAGGAATAAACAACGAGGATGTAGGCCCTAAAATATTCATCTTTATGTCTAGTGGACATGCACATGGTTCTATATCACCTCACATGTCTTGTAAATGGAATCTTTCGCTTTCAACTAGGATATGGGTGCCATTACAATGTTTTTAGCATAGATTATCGGTTTTGGTTCCTTAACCATGTTGCACAAACTAAATCCATGGTATTTGCTATTATGCACGAAAGTAATCTTTTAGGGATAATGCACCGAGAATAGGGCTCTAAATTGTCTTCGTATTTATCTTTCTATGCATAGGTTTAGAGGTTTGGAGGTAATATTGGTTGAGGATCAGGAATAAGGGATATGATTTCATAATGTTTAATAAAACAAAGATACCTTTGAAGTGACAACTATGATATAGGCTCCTCATCGGAGTAGCAACCACTGGGTGTAGTTCCCTACTGAAATAGATTGGACCTCTAATCCACATTGTTTTAGGATGCTACCCCTCATTAATGGCTAGAGAAAATCTATGTGTTTGGATACTACCCATAAGAGGATCAAGGGATAAAAATGGATAGATATAATAGCTACCTAGTACAATTGCCCTTTGAAATAGAGTGGTTTTAGTTCACATTGCTTCGGGTTGCTACCCCTCATCAATGGTAGGAAAATGTCTACATGTTTAAATACTACCTGTAAGAGGATTAAGGGTAAACTTGGATTACAACTTAGTACAACCCCAAATCTGGAGCACACTTGCATCCTCAAACAACTAATTGATAGAAAACTGCAAATTCAGAGAATTAATCTAACATACAGGAAACCATTAAGTATTACAGGAATTCATCGAGCATTACCAAAATTTATATTGAAAGGAATTTGATGGCACAACGTCAAATTCCTGAATATTTTGTATGAAAATACCCTAGTTTATAAATGCACACTCTGTTTTGGAACAACGACCTTCAAACGAATCCCTAATCAACAGAACTCTGGGTACATCGCACCACCAACATGATTATGTGTAACTTCAACCGTAATCTGGATAAATTCCACATATCGATTCAATGTCCAGAGCTACCATGATTTGCAAGTGCTGAGACGAATGAGTCTCTTTCTCAGTTAGATTTTGAAATGCCATTCCTCAATCATCAATGATTTGGTGTTCTCCTCAAGCTGTGATATTGGATCGCAGTTCTAATATGAGCATTCTCCAAACACTACACCTACGATCTAACCTAAGAATCTCCACAATCTAAAAAAAAATCTTTCATACATTAGTATCTTCCTCCTCTCTTCAGAAATCGGTTGATCATCCCTGCATCGAGCCCCTCCTCGAAGGATCAAGGCAGTCGGGCCGGCATATTGGGGGCAAAGGTTATGTTTTTTTTGTTTTTTGCATTTTCATTATATTTTATTTATTTTTGTTTATTTTATATATTTGTCTTTTATATGATTTTTTTTTAAAGACTAAACATTTTTCATTTTTTATTTTCTTAATTTTTCATTATAGAGTACTTGAGTCTGTTTCCTAAATTTTAAGAACCTACCATCAGGCACCTAGTTTCCATCAATGTATTATATCTGTCTTTTAAAATGATATCCATGTTGATTTAATTGTAACTTTGGAATGTATTCATCCGTATATTTTATGTATTGTACCTTGATGTTTATTCCGGGATGTGTCTGTAATGTATTTGAGTCATGTCATGCCCCAATGTTCCTATCGGGAGGTTCTATAATGCAAAAAAGTCATGTCAAGTCATTGTGGGTAACCCTCCTATTGGTCAAGGGTTAAAGTCCCCACAGTTGTGGGGCCCTAGGGTTATTAGACTATCCTAGAGAAGTTGACCCTATGTGAGTCATTGTAAGTCATGGAAATAGTCCCCACCATTGTGTTAAGATAAACCTCCTTGTTGGTCGGAGGAGGCAAAGTCCCCACAGGTTGTGGGGAATTAGGGTTATTAGACACTCCTAGAGATGTCGGATTTAGTAAGTAATTGTTAAGTGAGGCCGACAAGTTGGAGTGGGTTTCAAGTGAACGGAAGAATATAAATAGAGAGTCAGCCTCTCTATTTATCACAGACACATTCACTCATTAGGGCACATGAGTGAGAGAGAAGACACTGGGATCAGAGAGAGAGACTACTGCTGTCGGGAGATCATCTTTATGTTTTTGGGTTTTACTTTTGGTGTTGATTCTATCTCTGAGGAAGTTGCGGGGTTCCCCGAGGAAAATTCTTAGTGTCTCTTGTCTCTTGTGTTTTATTGTTGTGAATGTTATTCTCTCAGTTAAAGATCCTAATATCATAATGCTAGATTGAATGACAAAATTCTAACAATCCATCGTGGAGGAAAAATAAATATATAAAGATGCCTTATTTGACATGGTTAACAAACCCATAATTTTGGGATTATCATTAAGGAGTTGAATTTATTGCAATGGATCTACCCATAAATCAACCAAGATATGAGTCCATATTTCTCAAGAAACAATTACATTTGTATTGATATTTTTGAGTCTACAAATCTACAGAAATATAAACAATAAGGGTTTATGGTTGCTTAACGAATAACAAATTTTAAAAATTGTTGTTTTCCTACCATGAATCAACGATGTCCTACATTCCAATGGGAACCCCCAATTGATACCAGGCACCACATATTTCCTACTTAAACTATTTCTTAGCCAATATCTATATTATTTCACAAGTCAACCATGCTTTAGTACCTCCCATGTTATACCATCCATGTTAAGTTCCAAAACCCAAACCATGGGCTCAACACCCAATCCAGCTCCTAATCATGTG
The DNA here is from genome assembly GCA_001517045.1 of Pseudotsuga menziesii. NCBI lineage: Eukaryota > Viridiplantae > Streptophyta > Pinopsida > Pinales > Pinaceae > Pseudotsuga > Pseudotsuga menziesii. Next base: position 174,228 of record LPNX010398360.1, read on the forward strand.
TCATGTGAGCTAACAACCAAGTATAATGTGCACAATGCATCTCAAACTCGTCTCTCTCTCTGTAATGTGGGTCCTTTGTTGTTTGATGGTATATGGTATACACTTATTTGACAGTAATTTTTAAACCACCTACTCGAGGCCAAGGGAATCAATTTAGAGCCATCATGTTGCTCAATGACTCCATTGAGTTAAGTTCTAGAAAAAGTTGGTGTATGTTGTACAATGATACACCTTGACTCCTTGAAGTATAATACAAGGTTGGCCTTGATGTCCGACTTGATGCTCTAGGCAATGAAGATGGGAATAGAGCAGGGTGACACAAAGAATGCAGAGAAAACACATTAAAAATACATGTTTTTCATTAAAGATATTGTCCCCAAAAATGCATCATGGAGGGGAGTCCTAAAATTTGTGGTTACAAAGATTGTTTCCATGAATTACCAAGTGATGAACATATATGTATGTTACTTCCTTGATGTTTTACTACACAAATAAATTGTGGCATGATCCAATGAAAAGAACTGCCTTAATGGAATCTTGTACAGGTCTCATAAATGCAGATGGTCATGTCTTTGTCTGTGATCATTTCTAGAACATACCACATCATATGGTTTTTGTTATTGAAAGATATGGTTAAATGTCTAGTTTTGATATAAAACCAAGCATGGTAGTACATTTGTGTGAATATTTCTTAGTAGTTTTGTGTGAGATCATGTTTGGTAATCATTTCCCAATATTTTAAGGGGAGACAATGAAGGTTATAGATCCCTTGGAAAGTGGTCCATTGAGAAAGGGGAGACAATGAAGGTTGAAGATCCCTTGGAAAGTGGTCCATTGAGAAATCTTGTAAGCTTAGGGACTTGAAGGTCCACATGGGTATTGAAAATTGATCGTACTCTTCTTGAGGGGAATAATCAGATCAAAGTCTAAAGGGCCATCTGCATGTCTTAATAATAACCCCCAAGTGCATACAATAGCATAACCTAGTCTACATATCCAGTCTTTGACATGAATGAAAATGGGTAAAGCATGGTCCACATGTCATATTAAAAATAAAAGTATAAAAGGAATTGAGTGTGATGGCTTAATTTTCTCTTTGAAATTTTCTGTTGGCTTATTCTCCAACAGATGTGTATAGGCCTCATAGACTTGATTTGGTCGTCGACGAATGATGCTTTATCACAATATCAATGATTAGAGCACTTGGAGGATAAGCCCTTGATGCCTCTCCCGCTGCATCTCTAAAACATTGTTGTTGATCCTATCTTCACGATTGAACTCAATGAAACTTATTGAGACTAAATGAGACTTGGTACCTGGTCCACAAAACTAGGGATTGAACCTATATATGATTGATGAAGTGAAGGAAACTTGATGTCTAGCGCTTTCTCCAGTTTGTTTTTCTATTAATTGAGTTTGAACTCTAGGGATTGAACCTATATATGATTGGTGAAGTGGAGGAAACTTGGTGTCTAGTGTTTTCTACAATTTGCTTTGCTATTGACCAAGTTTGAACTCATCCTTACTCTTTGGTCAAATCGACTTTAGTTCTATGTGAGGGAAAGACTAGAAGAGTCTTTCTATCTGCTTCCAAGTACTTTGAATTCGATCTATATCACTCTTATTCTTAAGAAAGATAAACTAGATACATTTATTGATTATAGGCCTATATTTCTTTGTAGTCTCATGTATAAGATCATTACAAAGATTATAGTAGATAGGATGAAGCCTATCCTTAGGAGGTATATTTCTGAAGATCAGTTTGGTTTCTTATTGAATAGACAAGTCCTGGATGCGGTTGGAATTGCACAAGAATGTCTTCATTCAATAAAAACGAAGAAACAAAATTCTTTTATTCTTAAGAAGGATCTTATAAAGTCTTATGATAGGGTTGACTAGTCATAATTGAGATTTATCCTTATCCATATTGGTTTATCTACTGAGATCAGAAATTGAATTATGGGTTGCATCACCTCTACCAGATATACAGTTCTGATTGATGGAACTCCTACCTCCTTCTTTAGTAGTAATATAGGACTAAGAAAATGTTGTCCTCTTTCGACTTATTTGTTCATCCTAGCTATTGAAGGGTTGCGTATTCTTATAAAAGAGGAAAAGGAACAAAATAAATTTGAGGCTTAAAGGTGGCAATGTCTGTGTATATTACACATATGTTGTTCATGGACAACGTTCTTATCTTTGGAGAAGGTTCTTACTCTGAATGGAATCATTATCATTATATTATCTCCTTATTTTGTGATGCTTCAGGTTTGGCAATCAATGTTCAAAAATCCAATTTTGTGTATTCTTGCGATGATATGGAAATTAGAAACCAGATTCCTTCTCTGCTTCCTTATAATATGACTGGGTTAGAAGGGGGTTTTAAGTATCTTGGCTTCTTTTTGAAACCAAATGGGTATAAAAAAAGGTGATTGGGAATGGTTAATTAAGAAGATTAAGAGGAAAATTAACAGTTGGTCATTTCGATGGCTGCCTCTCGGAGGAAGATTTTTTTTGGTAAATTATGTTCTACAAAGGATTCCATTTTTTTGGTTTTCTTTATTTATCATTCAGGAGTCTATGGTTTATGAGATAAGAAATAAAATCTTTCAGTTTTTATGGGTTGGAAATTTGGAATATTCAAAATTTCATTGACTTTGTGGGAGAGTATATCAAAAGCCAAAACTGATGGATGGGGGATCAAAAATATAAATTGGTTCAATAGGGATTTATGTGCAAAGATTTTATGGAGAAGCTTATTTGATGAAGGTTTGTGGGGAAAAATTGTGAAAGCTAAATGTTTAAAATGTGTTGCTATGGTCCATTAGTTTCGGGATGCAATGAAGAAGGCTCAAAATGTTTCATTTATTTAGAGTAGTTTTTTGAAGTCTTTCCCCATTATTAAACAGTCGATTTGTTGGGCCGTCGGCCGAGGTACTCAAGTATTTATTGGTTTTGATTCTTTTATTGGTTTATGCAAATATTATAGGTTATCTTAGGGACTGGTGGTAGAACTCCATAGAAGGAACATCTTTGGGGTTGGAAAGAGAACTAATACAAGAGAGGAGTTGGTTTCCTTACAGGGACTTCTTTGGTTTGTTAGGAGAATGGGACTCGCTTCTATTCTGATTGTTGGCGAGTCAAAAGCTACTACAGATTGGGCTAGAGGGGTAACTGCACTTTACTTTTTGTTATTGGAAAATTGGATGGGAAATGTTAGAAATTTGATATCTGAGTTCTCACACATTACTTTTTAGCATATCTATAGAGAATTAAATGATGAAGCAAATAGACTTTCAAAAAAAGGAATTGATGAATTGGATGGAAATATTTATTTTAAAGATCTTAGAGATGAAATGCATGTAGAATTGAACAAATTGAAGTTCTTTTGATTTAAGAGTTGTTCATCTAGTAAACTTTGTTTACTAATAGCTTGTGTTTTGGGGATGGAATATTTCTTATTTTGTTATCATTATTATGATATGTTTTTTATTATAAGAGGTACAAAAATGTCAAAATAATGTTGAGAGGAGAAAATATAAAGATCTTAAGATCCTGTTTTATCAAGGTAGTAATTTATTTTGGATAATGAGAATATTTTATTCTTTCAAGCAAAAATGTAATTCGTTGATACAACTTTGTTTAATAATACAAAGTTGTTTTTTAGTGCTTGAGAAAAAAACCAAAATCCTCGTGGTCAAAAAAGGCACTGGTCTATCATCTCCTTTCTTCGTTGTCTTCTCGAGTTTATTCATCCTGTAGTTGCTTAACCTTTGAACTTTCAGCAGGTAGGCAGTCACCAGGCGAAACTGAAAGCCCTTGTGGTGGCGAAGAATGCTAACCTGAGTGAAGAACGTTGTGAGATGGCGTGTAAATGAAGGCGATTGAAAGAAGCCATGTGCATTTTGCATTTGATGGACAAACAAGTAGATTTCTCTGCTTATCAATCTCTCTTGCAGGTATTCCTCATTAACAGATCTCTGCTGGAGGCCAAGCTGGTCTGTGGTCACATCATCCAAAGTGCTTTCAAATTTAATTTCACTGACATGGCTCTGCCCAATAAACTCCTACGTGTGTATGCCAAGTGTGGGAATTTAATCGATGGTCACAAGTTTCTGGAGCAAATGCCTTAGCGAAATGTGGTCTCCTGGAGTATCATGATTGCAGCTTACTGTAGGGATGGCCATGGCAAAGAAGTGTTGACACTTTTCAATCAAATGTAAGGAACATGTATTCTCCCAAATCAATTCACTCTTTCCAGCTTTCTCCCAGCATGTACTCACTTGGAAGCAGTGGCGAAGGTTCATGAAGAAATAATCAGAAGTGGGTTTCACTCTGAATTTTTTGTGGGGAATGCCCTTCTTTACATGTATGCAAAATATGGGAAGATCAACACTGCATGTTATGTGTTTGACAAATTTCTTAGACGAGATGCTGTCAAATGGAATGCTATGATTGCAGGATATGCACAGAAGGGGTATGTTAATGAGGTTCTAGACCGGTTTGACAAAATACCTGAACGAAATGTGGTCTCCTAGACATCAATGATTGTGGGATATGCACATAATTGCATGGTTGAAGATGCTGCCAAACTCTTTGATGAAATTCCTGAAAGGAATGTGGTATCTTGGACATCATTGATTTCGGGTTATGCTCAGAATGGGTGTGTTGATGAAGCTTACAAACTGTTTGAGAAGATGCCCGAGAGGAATCTAGTCTCTTGGACTGCAATGATTATAGGATATGCACAGGATGGGCGTGTTGATGAGGCTCTGAATCTCTTTAAAAAAATGCCACTTGGACTGCAATGATTGCAGGATATGTACATAATGGCCGAAATGAAGAGGCCCTGAAGCTTTTTTGAGAAATGCAAAGGCATGACATGAAGCCAAACTCAATGACTCTTGCTAGTGTTATTGCAGCATGTGCTAATTTGGTAGCATTGGAACAGGGCTTGGAGATCCATGAGAAGTAATCAAGAGTGGATTTGTTTGACAAAATGGATCACAAAGATTGCAAGCTATGGTGTGCATGGCTTTGGTAAGGAATCCCTAAGGCTCTTTGAACAAATGCAGCACTGTGCAATATCACCGGATCATGTTACCTTTGTCGGAGTTTTGTCTGCCTGCTGCCATTCAGGCCTAGTGGCCTGCAATAATTTAATTGCATGAGTCACTATCATCAGATTACACCCACAATGGAGCACTATGCTTGCATGGTTGACCCTTTCGGCTGAGCTGGGCACCTGGATAAGGAACACAACTTTATCAATAGAATGCCAATAAAACCTGATTATATTGTGTGGAGTTCTTTCATCGCTGCATGTAGAATCCATAAGAATATAAAGCTAGGGGAATTTGTTGCAAAATGCCTCATTGAATTGGATATCCAAAAAGCCACACCTTATGTGTCTCTATCAAACATCTATGCTGCAGTAGGACAGTGGGATGGCATCGAAAAAGTAAGGAAAATGATGAAAGATGGAGGGGTAAGAAAGGAACTTGGATGTAGTTGGATTGAGGTAAATAAACAAGTGCATGCTTTTTTTGTAGGAGATAGATCACACCCACAAATGCAACTGATCTATGAAAAGTTGGAAATGTTGTCTCAGTAGATGAAAGCAGCAGGTTATGCACCTGCAGGAGATTAGAGCTGAATGATGTGGAGTAGGGACAAGATGACAACTATTTTGGTGATCATGAACGTTAGTGTGCAAGCACTTTGCTAGAAAGTTCATCTTCTTGATTGTTTCCTGAAGAAATCCTTGCCATAGCAGCAAGATTTGAATATTAATATGAATCCCAGGTATGTCCAATGAATAAAAATAATTATTATTTTCTTGAAAATTTGATGACTTAGTTCATATTTATAGGTGTCTTTAGTTATTACATTTCTTTTTTAATATAAATATTTTTTGAGTTTTTGGGCTGTTTTTTGGGGGTTTATAAATGGACTAGTATCAAGTATATAAATTATACCATAAAAAACAATTAAAGTAAGTTGACCATCCCATATCTGCACAGTACAAAAATTTGGCTGAATTTAGTACTACTGCAGAATTTCCGTACAAGAAAGGCCAATACAACAAAAGCTTGCTACTATGGTCCCTGCAACTTGCAAGCCCTGCTGAGCATCCAACCTCTAGTGGATGGTTTCCTTCTGGGTGTTAGAGTCAAATTTTTTATAATAATAGTTTTGTAATAAACATTTTTCTTTGGTCGGAGCCTAGCATTTCCAACAAGAAATTTCATGAATAGAGGTTTCTTATGCTATTAAGAAATTTCTTAGTCTTTTAGAGGTTTCTCGAATCTTAATCCTGTGAATTTCAACCTTAGGGTTGATGTGAAATATGATGAAACAACAAAAACAACATAAAATATTTCACCTCTTATCAACTCCAATCAATAAAGCAATTCAATTAACCTTCCCAAAATTTAAGTTTCAATTACAATTTAACAGCAGACATAACTTCACTTACAACAATTTAACAGCAGATCTGCCATTGTTTCTTCCTTGAGTTTGCTACCGAAACCTTTGCAGTTCCAGGAGAGGACCTTCATTACTTACTTTTGGTGTTCGAAGGCATCTCTTTCTGGGCATGCCCCTGCTGGCAGGTGTTTCTCGTGTTTTTCAGCAGCTTTTCCAGGGTTAGCTGGGAACCTTGCAGCTTATCCTTATAGGTAGCTTGCTCCCTAGCTTCTTTCCTGGATTTCCTTCCTTTGGTTTTAGAAATCCTTGGGGTAGTCAGTTCTATTTCCCCCTCCTCCTCCTCTTCTTCTTCCAATTTAGAGTCTTCCTCTGACCTTCCCAGGTTTCCCCCTACTTGTGTCACTATCATGCCTTCCTCTTGATCCTGCATTTGATGGACTGATAGGACTGCTTCAGGCTCCTTGCTATCTCCATTACTGGATTTCTCTTCGGCTTCTACGGGATCATCCCTTGCTTCAATGGTTTCTTTGGTCTTGGAGGTTTCAGGAGACCCTTTAAGATGGATGGTCTTAGCTTCTTTGTTCCCCTCACCCAACTTTGGATCCAATCCGAGATGATTTTTGGGTTTAGATATGTTCACCTTTTTCCATCCTTCCACCTTGTCATGATGGATCTCAGGATTTTTAGGGCAATTGCGGATGAAGTGCCCATATTCGTGGCAACCTCGGCACTTGAAAGGGAGCTGTTCATTGTCGAGCCTTTGATAATGGGACCAATTCCCCACAGTTAATTTAATAGCTTCTGGCAATCTTGCTTTGAGATCCACCTCAACGCAGATGCGGGCGCAGGTGTAGTGGTCCTTTGGGCTAGCCATGTCAATGTATTTTCCAAGTATAGCCCCAATCGCGTGGAGAGATTTGGGATTCCAGCAGTGCATGGGGAGATTGGGGAGTCTGACCTAGACTGGCACGGCTTTGGGGATGTCGGCCTCGGGATCAAAATCCGGGGTCCACCCATTGAGGTAGAGACCTTGCGGCCCCATGAAGTAGGGGCCATTCCTGAAAATTTGATCTTTGTCTTCTTTGGTTTTGAAGTCAAATAGGAAGTATCCCCTTCCGACGGAGTATAATCCAACGTTTTTGGAGATGAGGGGTCTCCAGTTTCTTTGGACCCAGCTATCAGTGGATTTTGGCGAAGGCCAAAGCCCCGTGAATTACCCGATCAGGGCTCGATCTGCCAAGGAGAGAGAAACCCGCATAGTTTCTTCCGGTGGGAGGGCTACTTCCGGCACATCTTCTATTCTCTTGAAAAACTTCAGGGTATCTCTTATGCCCGATCTCCTATTCTGAGGGATAATTAGATGATCAAAGGCATCAGATATTGGGTCCAGAGGTGCACCTCCCATCCCAGCCATCAGATAGCCACAGACAAACCCTCAACTCATGAGCCTGACAGCCACGAATTCAGCAGTGGAAATGCCTCCTAGTTCGAGACACACAGCCCTCACTAGGCCCTATGGATCTCACCACCGGCGACCTTCAGCTGTGAACCCTCACATCAAGCTCTCCAATCCAACACCACATTTTTTCCTTTCTCCAGCAAGAGCGTCCTGATCGATCTTCAATTTTTTCAAAATAAAATAAAATTTATTAGCTTTCATCATTATTATTAATTCCATATACTACTCATCTTAGACTCTTCACCGCTAGTTTTTTTTTTCTTTGAGAGCTTTAGAACATTGGTTGGCCCTGGAATTTTGTAGAAGTTGGTATGGATGCATACGTCTGATTCAAAATGTGTAGACATTTTTTGATGTATCTATTTGGGCCCATTGGTGAGATCCACACAGTTTGCAACCCAAAAAAATATAAAATGTCTTTTATGCATACCATTTTCCTGTGATAAAACAGAAAGAACCAACAGTCCCCCCCCTGTACATTCACCATATTTCCAAAATGCACACTTGTTACCCATGTTTTTACAAATAATTGTTCTGCTATTTTGTCATGGATTGTTACCCATGCAATAGAAACATCCAAACTTGTTACACGTTCAATTAACTATTCTGTTATTTTATTATATATTATTATCCATGCAATTAAGCCCTGGTCAAGTGTCTTTCCAGTAAGTTATCAAATCAAAAGATGTTCTACTCTAACCAAGAATCAAATATAGCATCATATACTATCAAAACAAAGAAAAATCAAATAGAGGATTTGATAGAATCTATCCAGTTCAACTCTTTTAGAGGATCCTAGGCTACAACTGCTAGAGCCAGTCACATCTTCTAAAACTCAATCGAGATAACGAAATTGAAAGGGTCTTCATGATTTAAGATTTTTCTTCATTTTATTTCTTGCAATCCCTTACACAAGTGTCTATGGGACATAATATCATTGTAAAAGTGTAACCAATTGGTCCCAAACACCTTGTCCTAATAATCTGCAATTAGATTCATGGGAGAATATCTACAGCCTAGGTGCAACCTATCCTACTCTATTTACTGCATTTGTTGGCTATCTCCAACTTCTAGAATCTCATGTTTTGCAGCCTGTGAATCATAAGACATCCCCATGCAATACTACAGAAGCCTCAAAACCTTGAGATATACAAGGAAACATCAGACTTAGGAATCCTTAAAGTTACTTCAATAGTATGTGTTTCCCACTGCATATTCAAGGTGCCTTATTTCTCTATCACAACTCCTGTCTTTCTTTCTCATATACAACTAATGAAATATTATTTATGATGTCTCTCCAATTTCTAATGCAACTTTATTCTTGATGGTGTTTGCCTTCTGATTTTCTTTAGAGCTGACCATGCTTTCCTTTTAATTTATCCTATTCACTTACCTAAATTATCATATTCACTATTGACAAAGTGCATAGGTTTGTAACGTTGGTTCTATATATAATCCTAACGAGATCTACATTTTAATAGGTGACCTATGGTAACTTTTCCTTTATTTCTTCCAATCAAGAAAAGGGATTTTAGTAGCTTGAAGCTTCTTCCTCTAAACAGATGGATCCTTTTGTCGATAACACTAACTAGTCTAGAAATTTTAAGCAATTATAGAGAAACTTATGGTTGGGATATTGGAATTTTTCTGATTGCAGGATAGATGGAAACAAAATAGTTTCTTGCTCAAATAATAATTTCAGTCTTTAGAGCTATTGGAAGATGTGATAAGGCCAACTCATTATTTTGTTATCATCTTCTCAAAGCATATTGTCCTCTAGTGGTCAACAATCTGTATTGTTAAAGACAAGAATGGATGGCAAGACATAGGAACTAGTGGAAAAATATGTTCTAGTTATGTATTAATAAGATTGTTTCGTAGTTTAGTTGACTTATTAACTTAGATTCTAATGTAATTGAAAACCAAATTCCAATGAGAACCCAAATTCCGATGAAATTCCTGAATATGCAGGGTTTTGTAAATTCAATAACTTATCGTCCATTTGTGTGTATTGGTGATTTTTACTGGTTTAAGAAGTATACAGATGAATTTGATATGGATCCAAAATTTGATGTCTCTAATTTCTGAAAACCAGTTTAAGAAGTATATAGACGAATTTCATTTGAATAATAAATTTATGTCTCTAATTTCAGAAAGCCAGTTTAAGAAGTGTCTAGAGGAATTTGATTTGAATAAAAAATTGTGTCTCTAATTTCCGAAATCCAATTGGAACTTGGTAACTATAATTTAAACTGATTCAAAAGTAACTAAAATTTCTCATAAATTAATTGAAAAGAGGCTCCCTTTCTTGGCACGCTAATAGTATATTGGACTTGGTCAAGATAAAAACTGATTTCACTTGTTCAAGATAAAAACTGACTCTTTGAAGGCTCTTGAACTCTCAAGGTGACAATACTAAAAACCCTATTTGAAGGATCTGAGCTCTCAAGATGATAGTATTTGCTGTGCTGTTGGAAACTAATATTTCATACTGCAGTGTAGTTCTCTCCACAACTTACTTTGCTTAGCTAAATAATAATAGGCTTTTTACCATCTTGCTGGAGCTAGATTTGGATGTTGAAAACGTTTGTCTCCTTGAAAGACTCATACTCCTATTTTGTTAGTATCATATGTAAGCAACTGGATTTGTAAATGCTCCAACCTCTTAGAATTGTCACCTACTCATTGATACTTTTACTCGTTCATGAATTCAACCTATTCATTCGTCATCATAGGTAGGTGGTTTTCCAAAGGGTGGAAAATCATAAATGGATAGGATGAATTTGTAAATGGTCCACCAATTTATGATTTCAACCTAGTCATTCATTCGTCCTAAAGGAGTCTGCATATTCAGGAATTTCATTGGAATTTGGAGTTTTCATTGGAATTTGGGTCACATGCATATTGGGGTTTTCATTGGAATTTGGGTCACATCCTTCTTACATGCTTACTGGGCTACCCTACTAGTTTTCCCAGTAACAACTAGCTATAAGGCCATTGTTACCATAACCTGCAACATCCAATACAGATTATTGACATACTGTAAACGGAAGTAAAAATTTGCACTAAAGCATAACATGCCATATTTTTCTCATGTTTCTTCTTAAAATGCAATATTATTCTTCATTTTTGAATTGTAACTAATTTCACACGACATATTTTTATACTGTATGGTGATTTAGGTCACAGCTAACTGATATTCTCGATGGTTTAAAGGAGAAGCCAGATGTTGGAGCACTACTGCAGGTGCCTATATCTACTTTTGTTTTCTTTATGTGCTATACAAATATATATTTCTGTAAAAATTCCATCTATTTTCCCTAGTCCCTGCGTTGTTGACTATTTTCTGCAATTTTTGTAACAATAAGTTGGTTTTATGCAGTAGCTTACCTAGCACTGATTGAGGAATGAATAACATTGCTATCTATATACAATTTGTTGTGTTCACCTGTATATGCAAGATATTCTTGCTCTAATATTTAAAATCAGTTCAGAGCTTTGCAATTAAATACTTTAGGATGACAAGTACGATTTAGATATACAGTGAATAATTTCAAATTGGCACTCATCTCATTTAAATCTACAGTAGCTAGTTGATATCTTGTCTTATGTGTGCTCTTGTAAGTTCCTAACTAGTGTTCACCCCATGGAAGTTATAAAAATCATTGGAATGACTGGCTTTGAGAAACTAGGTTTTGGAAGTTTGATCTTGGACATGATTAGCCCTGCCAAGCCATCCTTGGGATTTGGGTGTTTGGCTATTGGTGTTTGGGATTACCACTTGTCCACCTTTGTACTGGCCCTAGTGAATAGCATTTAACGTTGCATGGGGGCAGTGGGTGTACTATTTTTTATCAGGTCTATTGGTGAGAGTGCTAATGGTTTATTTTTGGCCCAAGACGAGGAAAAATGTTAACGTTGATGTTAATGCACTCCATGCAATATCAAGTATTATGGATGTGGATTTCGACAAGAATGGATGGCAAGACCAAGAGTGAAATTACAAGAATGGATGGCAAGACATAGGAACTAGTGGAAAAATATTTTCTAGTTATGTATTAAAAAGATTGTTTCAAAGTTTAGTTGACTTTTTAACTTAGATTCTAATGTAATTGAAAACCAAATTCCAATGAAATTCCTGAATATGCAGGGTTTTGTAAATTCAATAACTTATCTTCCATTTGTGTGTATTGGTGATTTTTACTGGTTTAAAAAGTATACAGACGAATTTGATATGGATCCAAAATTTGATGTCTCTAATTTCTGAAATCCAGTTTAAGAAGTATATTGACAAATTTCATCTAAATAATAAATTTATGTCTCTAATTTCAAAAAGCCAGTTTAAGAAGTGTCTAGAGGAATTTGATCTGAATAAAAAATTGTGTCTCTAATTTCCGAAATCCAATTGGAACTTGGTAACTATAATTTAAACTGATTCAAAAGTAACTAAAATTTCTCATAAATTAATTGAAAAGAGGCTCCCTTTCTTGGCACGCTAATAGTATATTGTACTTGGTCAAGATAAAAACTGATTTCACTTGGTCAAGATAAAAACTGACTCTTTGAAGGCTCTTGAACTCTCAAGGTGACAATACTAAAAACCCTATTTGAAGGCTCTGAGCTCTCAAGATGATAGTATTTGCTGTGCTGTTGGAAAATAAGATTTCATACTGCAGTGTAGTTCTCTCCACAACTTACTTTGCTTAGCTAAGTAATAATAGGCTTTTTACCATCTTGTTGGAGCTAGATTTGGATGTTGAAAATGTTTGTCTCCTTGAAAGACTCATACTCCTATTTTGTTGGAATCATATGTAATCAACTGGATTTGTAAATGCTCCAACCTCTTAGAATTGTCACCTACTCATTGATACTTTTACTCGTTCATGAATTCAACCTATTCATTCGTCGTCATAGGTAGGTGGTTTTCCAAAGGGTGGAAAATCATAAATGGATAGGATGAATTTGTAAATGGTCCACCAATTTATGATTTCAACCTAGTCATTCATTCGTCCTAAAGGAGTCTGCATATTCAGGAATTTCATTGGAATTTGGGGTTTTCATTGGAATTTGGGTCACATGCATATTGCGGTTTTCCTGTGTTGCATGGGTACTCGTACCCAGGGGTCGGGTACATGTACCGGTACTGGGTACATGTACCAGGTACTTGGGTACTACAATGGTACGTACCCAGACGTACCCTCATGTACCATGAACAGTGTTGCCGTACCGGGTACTTCATAAAAAAAAATTGGGTACGTTTGGTGAAAATGGTACGGCGTACCTCGATTTTGGGTACGGCTATGGTACGACCAGTATATAAAACTAAACCAAACTAATACAATTTGTTCCCACAGTTGAATTCTAGTTCTAGCGATTTATCCTTCTTCAAACAAAATGTAGGAGCTATGATAGGATTGGTGGGAATTTTCAACCCCAAGATTTACATGGAAAGGTTGTAGGCGATTTTTAACTCAACACGGATAATGCCTCACTGATGTTTTGATTTGAATTTTTGTTTGAATAATGTATCACTGCTTGAACATAGATTTTAATGGCAATTCTTCACATAACATGCTCATAAATTATAGCAAGGAAATAACATTAGCAATGATTTAAATGGCTAATAAACAGACACCAAAAAACATAGTAAGAAGGTGCTTTTTACATGCATGTAGCAGCCCGTTGACAGATCTGTAAATGAACGTTGAGATACCCAAGTAATGTGGCCATACAATGTGATAGCAGTGAGAAAATATTATAATGGTTGAGATCTGAAATGTGTTGTAGATGACTATTGGGAAAACTTCATCTTTTACTTAAATATTTAGATCTAGAAATGAGAGTTATTTGACTCACAATACAGACTTATGAAAGTACTAAAGCATCCTTAGAATGTGCTGGGACTGACAATCAATGGATGAAGAAGTAGACTCCGGTATAACAAATCCTGTAGTAGCTTTATTCTTCCCAATGCGCCCAATGGAAGTATGTAAGAACAATATAAGAGTGAAGATTTTACCACATTGATATTTCAATTTATGGCAGCCTGGAAATTACTGGTTACACTCTTCCCATGAATCATTTCATCTACAGCAGCAAAATCTTGAACTTCTTCTCCACATGAAGACCCATGACTATATACTGTCAGCGGGCATTAACAATATTGACGTGGGTGTTGTATATACAAATTGACCAAATGCTTCTGGTGATTATTAGTACATTTTCTATTGTGAAAATGACTATGTTCCTTCAAATTTTTAGAGATGGAATTTTACAATAAATCAGAAGTTTTGCCATAGAGCATATTAAATTACTTTGAATAACAAAATATGATAGCTATTTTAGGTTTTTTAATGATTCTTTTAGAAATGAAGTAGCTACAAATGATTCAACATAGAGAGGAATGACGTAGCATTCTTTTAGTGCAATTGTTTTACCTCCTAATCATACTACAAAATTATTGTAGACTAGTCATATAGTTGTTGATGACATGGCTTGAAGAAGCCAAATTTACTATTTTGTTCATTGTTCAGTTTCACTGTTTTGATCTTTCTATTTCATGACTGAAAAATGCCAATTGTTTTACCTCCTAATCATACTACAAAATTATTGTAGACTAGTCACATAGTTGTTGATGACATGGCTTGAAGAAGCCAAATTTACTATTTTGTTCATTGTTCAGTTTCACTGTTTTGATCTTTCTATTGCATGACTGAAAAATGCCATTAGGAAAATTTTGAATGTAGTTTGACAATGTTGAAAGGACTCAAGGAGTCATGGACATACATTTGTCATTAATATATTGTAACTTATTTTAATTTATGTTTGAATGTTTTGAATTTTCAATGTGAATTGTGAATTTTCATTGTTCAATGAATCAATGACGAAATCTGAAAGTGAATATGCAATGTGCATGTATGGATCATTGGATCATGATGTATCATGTGAGTCATGTGACTGTGACATGTTTCAGTTTTATTTTTAATATATATTATATATATATAGTACCCCCGACGTACCGAAGTACCATTTTTCAAAAAGTGTCATACCCGTACCAGTCCCCGTACCCACGTTTCCTGGCAACATAAGGGTTTTCATTGGAATTTGGGTCACATCCTTCTTACATGCTTACTGGGATACCCTGCTAGTTTTCCTGGTAACAACTAGCTATAAGTCCATTGTTACCATAACCTACAACATCCAATACAGATTATTGACATACTATAAACGGAAGTAAAAATTTGCACTAAAGCATAACATGTCATATTTTACTCATGTTTCTTCTTAAAATGCAATATTATTCTTCATTTTTGAATTGTAACTAATTTCACGACATATTTTTATACTGTATGGTGATTTAGGTCACAACTAACTAATATTCTCGATGGTTTAAAGGAGAAGCCGAATGTTGGAGCACTATTGTAGGTGCCTATATCTACTTTTGTTTTCTTCATGTGCTATACAAATTTCTATTTCTGTAAAATTTCCATCTATTTTCCCTAGTCCCTGCGTTGTTGACTATTTTCGGCAATTTTTGTAACAATAAGTTGGTTTTATGCAGTAGCTTACCTAGCACTGATTGAGGAATGAATAACATTGCTATCTATATACAGTTTGTTGTGTTCACTTGTATATGCAAGATATTCTTGCTCTAATCTTTAAAATCAGTTCAGAGCTCTGCAATTAAATAATTTAGGATGACAAGTACGATTTAGATATACAGTGAATAATGTCAAATTGGCACTCATCTCATTTGAATCTACAGTAGCTAGCTGATATCTTGTCTTATGTGTGCTCTTGTAAGTTCCTAACCAGTGTTAACCCCATTGAAGTTATAAAAATCATTGGAATGACTGGCTTTGAGAAACTAGGTTTTGGAAGTTTGATCTTGGACATGATTAGCCCTGCCAAGCCATCCTTGGGATTTGGGTTTTTGGATATTGGTGTTTGGGATTACCACTTGTCCACCTCTGAACTGGCCCTAGTGAATAGCATTTAACATTGCATGGGGGCAGTGGGTGTACTATGTTTGATCAGGTCTGTTGGTGAGAGATCTGATGGTTGATTTTTGATTAGTGCTTTTCATAACCTAGCCTTCTCTCTCCCTTGTAGCATCTTCTTGCATTTTGGTTTTGAGGAGTTGAGAGCTCGACCCTTTACACATTCAGTTAAGTGATTTATTGGCCATGACTGTTAGCCTGGGTTGTAAGTGTTTTTGTTGACTAACTGTTGGCTATTGAAAAGTTTGGAACTGCATCCAAATTGTGTGTTCAGCTATGTTTGGATAAAGGTAGACTCATACCTTCCTCTATGTTTCCTTTTTGGTGCATTGTTTTTGGTTGATGGGTAGGAATTGTTGTTTGGTTGAGTGACTCTACCTTGTGTTTTTCTTGCCCTTTGTTACATTTGAGCTCTATCACTGTTTTTTTATTGTTGCTTTCACTTGTTCGGTCACTAATGTATGAGGCCAAGTTGTTCTTTGGCCAGTCTGTTTGCAGGGTTTGATGTTACTGTTTAAGCCCTCGACCCTTTGCATGGCTCAAAGTCTAGACTGTGAGCTGTTAATGCACAGTAGGCATAATTTTTGGTTATCTGTTGGTTGCTGGTTATGTGCAGGATTGTTAGAGATTCGTGTAGGCTGTCAGTTATGAAAACAACATTGGCTTTCATTTGATACTGACAATAAAACATGGCAAGTCAAATGAGTTTTGGACCTAGTACATGTTGATTTGCATGGTCCAATGAAAACACTTACAATATATGGAGAGAATTAATTCCTATTACTGGTTGATGACTATTCAGGGAAAATTAGGGTTTGTTTTATGAATAATAAGTCAAGTTGTTGTTCAAATTTTGTAACATGAAAAGCTTTGGTAGAGAAACAAACAAGTAAACAACTGAAAGCTTTAGGATAAGATAATGGAGGTGAGTTTGTTTCAACTTAGTTCAAATAATCTTGCAAAAGGGAAGGTATACATAGGTGCTATACCACTCCATACACTCCACTACAAAATGGAGTCATTGAAAGGAGGAATAAGATAGTTGTGGAGATGGCAAAGTGCATGGTGCACAGCCAAAATGTACCATAGCCATACTGGGAAAAACCAGTGAATGTTGTGGTTTACATCCTTAATAAAACTCCTTGTAAATATTTGTAGGATATCACTCCTGAGGATTCATGGTTAGGTAGAAAACCTTTTGTAAGAGATTTTCGTATTTTCAGTTGTATTGCTTTTGCAAATATTCCCAAGGAAAAACGTTCCTAATGAATAACTGGATGTTTCTACGAACAAAATTGTGATTAATAGAGATGTTGTAGATGAGAAAATATCATTCTTCTGTGATGATGGTAAATCTATGGATAGTACTAAGTAGTGTATGGGAAATTGTTGCTCATTCAAGAACAAGTTCTGGTGTTGAAATCAAACAGGACTCGGAGCCGAAAACATCATAGGAGTCAAGTTCCGAGGAGGGGTTTGGTGAAGAAGAGGGGGATTATCAATCTTCACAACAGAGAGGGATTCTTGATCTTCACAGCAAGACCAAGAGGTCCAACAAAGGAAATGGAAATGGTATTATACCATGATGGAAGGATATTGAGAAGATGAGTTGCCAAAGGCACTAGAAGGAAAGACTACATGATTGAGGAAACAAATTGTGCAAGGCAGTGAGCGTATAAATTTTTCTCTAAATTCTATTGTTTTTTTGTCAGGTATTTGAATCTAGCACATTTGAAGAATCCAAAGGAAAACTTGAATCAGAGGCTGCCATGAAAGTGAAATATGATGCATAGATGAAAAGCAAGACTTGGGTCTTGTCCACATTGCCTCTAGGGAAGAAAGCACTTGGTTATAAATGGATTTTAAAAGTAAAATATAAACTAGATGGTTCTTAAGACAAATACAAATATTGTCTTGTTTCCAAAGGATATGCACAAGATGAATGGGTGTACTGTGAAGAAATCTTTTCCCCCACAGCGAAAATGGTAACTTTTCGACTAGTAATCTCCAGTTCTGCTCATTCTGGATGGAAGATATATAGATGGATGTTAAAAGTTCCTTGATGTAACCGCAAGGGTTTCATTTTTTTGGAAAGAAACATTTGGTTTGTTGGTTGGTAAAGTCCTTGTATGGATGGTAAAGTCCTTGAATGGACTCAAGCGGGCTCCTCAAGCCTGGTATTTCAAACTTGATCAATACCTTAGAGATTCTAGAGTTAGAAAAACCTATTATGAACCCACTTGCTACGTCAAAAATAGTGACGATGATATATTGATCTTATTTTGTCTATGTTGATGGTATTCTCATCACCAAAAGCAGTGCCAACAAGATTCAATAGGTGAAATTTGATATTTGATCTATTTTTGAAATTACTGATTAAAGCCTGCTTCATTATTGTTTAGGTGTAGAATTTTTGCAATCAAAGCACGCTATCTTTTTATCACAAATCAAGTATGCCAAAGCACTCTTCAAAAAATTTAGAATGACTGAATGTAATCCTACATCTACACCTATGGAAGTTGGCATAAAACTCTCAACTTACACGGACTCACCACTAGTCAGCGAGCCATTGTATTGGAAATTGGTTGGTAGTTTGATTTATCTTACTACCACCCAATCAGATCTATGTTTTTTAGTGATTTGTCTCTTTCTCAATTCATGTCTAATCCTGAAGAGTTACATTGGCAAGTTGCAAAATGAGTCTGTCAATATTCAAAGGGACCCTTGACTTTGGCATTCTATATCAGAGATATGTTGACTCCATGCTAGCAGAGCATATTGATTTCAATTACACTGGATCAGTTGATACAAGGAAGTCAAAAACAGGTTATGTGTTCACTCTTGGTTTAGGAAGGTAATTTCATGGCAAATTAATCTACAAGCTACAGTTTGCTTATCCTCCATTGACAAAAAATACAAGGCAGACTTCAGTACAGGTTGTGAGGCAATGTGGTTACGAATAATATTGGTCGATCTTCAACTTGACCAAGCAGTGATAACCTCACTTTTCTGTGACAATCAGAGTGCTCTCAAAATGGCAAAAAATTCAGTCTATCATGCCATAACTAAGCATATTGAAGTTCATCACAATTACATCAGATAGTTGGTTGACAATCAAGACATTTTCCTTTATTATTGTCCTACAGCAAAGCAAATATTGACATAATGAAAAAACCACTTGGTAATGATAAGTTCACTCATCGTGCCATGTTGTTAAAAAGAAAGCTAACTCCAGCTAGATTTTCATAATGGTGTAATGAGCTAACATATAAGCTTTCACTCATAGTGCCATGTTAGAAGGAAAGCTAACTCCAATTAGATTTTGATCATGGTGTAATGTATTTGATGACAATGTGGCAGTGTTAGATGGAAAAATACTTTATGAGAACTAACACACATTAGCTTTTGCTCACCGTGCAATGTTTTACGAACGAAAGCTAACTCCAGCTAGATTTCCATCATGGTGCATTGTGATTGATGACAATGTGGCTGTGCTAGATGAAAAACTACACTATGAAAGTTTACACACATTACATTTCACTCACCATGCAACGATTTAAGAATGAAAGCTAACTTCAGCTAGATTTCCAACACAACCCAATGTGATTGATGACAATGTGGTTGTGTTACGTGGAAAACTACCTTATGAAAACTAACACACATTAGTTTTCACTCATCGTGCCATGTTGTTAAAATGAAAGTTAACTCCAGCTAGATTTCTATCATGGTGTAATGAGCTAACACACATAAGCTTTCCCTTATAGTGCCATGTTGTTAGAAGGAAGGCTAACTCCAGCTAAATTTCCATCATGGTGTAATGTATTTGATGACAATGTGGGTGTGTTAGATGAAAAACTACCTTATGAAGACTAACATACATTAGCTTTACTCACCGTGCATTGTTTTAAGAATGGAAACCAACTCTAGCTAGATTTCCATCATGGTGCATTGTGATTGATAACAATGTGGTTGTGCTAGATGAAAAAATACCCTATGAAAGCTTACACACATTATATTTCACTCATCGTGCAACGATTTAAGGATGAAAGCTAACTCCAGCTAGATTTTCAACACGGTGCAATGTGCTTGATGACAATGTGATTGTGTTAAATGGAAAACTACCTTATGAAAGCTAATACACATTAGCTGTCACTCATCGTTCCATGTTAAAAGGAAAGCTAACTCCTGCTATATTTTCATCATGGTGTAATGAGATAATAAGCAAAAGATTTCCCTTATAGTGCCATGTTGTTAGAAGGAAAGCTAACTCCAGCTAGATTTCCATCATGATGTAATGTATTTGATAAAAATGTGGCTGTGTTAGATGGAAAACTACCTTATGAAAACTAACCGACATTAAATTTATTGACTGTGCAATGTTTTAAGGATGAAAGCTAACTCTAGCTAGATTTCCATCATGGTGCATTGTGATTGATGACAATGTGGTTGTGCTAGATGGAAAAATACATTATGAAAGCTAACACACATTAGAATTCACTCACCGTGGAATGATTCAAGGACGAAAGCTAACTCTAGCTAGATTTCCATCACGGTGCTATGTGATCAATGACAATGTGGTTGTGTTGATGGAAAACTACCTTATGAAAGCTAACACACATTATCTTTCACTCATCGTGCCATGTTGTTAGAATGAAAGCTAACTCCAGCTAGATTTGCATCATGTTGTAATGTATTTGATGACAATATGGCTATGTTGGACAAAAAGCTAACTTATGAAAGCTAACACACATTAGCTATTACTCACCGCGCAATGTTTAAAGAACGAAAGCTAACTCTAGCTAGATTTCCAACATGGTGCATTTTGATTGATGACAATGTGGTTGTGCTAAATGAAAAATTACATTATGAAAGATAACACACATTAGATTTCACTCACCGTGCAATGATTTAGGTTTAAAGCTAACTCCAACTAGATTTCCATGATGGTGCAATGTGACAATGACGTTGTGTTAAATAAAAAACTACCTTATGAAAGATAACACAAATTAGCTTTCACTCATCGTGCCATGTTGTTAAAAAGAAAGCCAACTCTAGCTAGATTTTCATAATGGTGTAATGAGCTAACACATATAATCTTTCACTCATAGTGCCATGTTAGAAGGAAAACTAACTCCAGCTAGATTTCCATCATGGTGTAATGTATTTGATGACAATGTGGCAGTGTTGGATGGAAAGCTACCTTACAAAATCTAACACACATTAGCTTTTACTCACCATGAAATGTTTTAAGAATGAAAACTAACTCCAAATAGGTTTCTATCATGGTGCATTGTGATTGATGACAATGTGGCTGTGTTAGATAAAAAACTACACTATGAAAGCTTACACACATTATATTTCACTCAGCGTGCAACGATTTAAGGATGAAAGCTAACTTTAGGTAAATTTCCAACACTGCACAATGTGATTGATGACAATGTGGTTGTGTTACATGAAAAACTACCTTATGAAAGCTAACACAGATTAGCTTTCACTCATCGTGCCATGTTGTTAAAAGGAAAGCTAACTCCAGCTAGATTTCCATCATGCTGTAATGAGCTAACACACATAAGCTTTCGCTTATAGTGCCATGTTGTTAGAAGGAAAGCTAACTCCAGCTAGATTTCCATCATGGTGCATTGTGATTGATGACAATGTGGTTGTGCTAGATGAAAAAATACTCTATGAAAACTTACACACATTATATTTCACTCACCGTGCAACGATTTAAGGATGAAAACTTACTCCAACTAGATTTCCAACACGGTGCAATGTGCTTGATAACAATGTGGTTGTGTTACATGGAAAACTACCTTATGAAATCTAACACACGGTAGTTTTTACTCATCGTGCCATGTTGTTAAAAGGAAATATAACTCCAGCTATATTTCCATCATGGTGTAATGAGCTAACACACATAAGTTTTTCGTTATAGTGCCATGTTGTTAGAAGAAAATCTAACTCCAGCTAGATTTTCATCATGGTGCAATGTGTTTGATAACAATGTGGCTGTGTTAGACAGAAAACTACCTTATGAAAGCTAACAGACATTATTTTTACTAACCGTGCAATGTTTTAAGAATGAAAGCTATCTTTAGCTAGATTTCCATCATGGTGCATTGTGATTGATGATAATGTGGTTGTGGTAGATGGAAAACTACACTATGAAAGCTTAGACACATTAGATTTCACTCATCGTGCAACGATTTAAGGATGAAATCTAACTTCAGCTATATTTTCAACATGGCGCAATGTGATTGATGACAATGTGGTTGTGTTACATGGAAAACTACTTTATGAAAGCTAACACACATTCGTTTTCACTCATTGTGCCATTTTGTTAAAAGGAAAGCTAACTCCAACTAGATTTTCATCATGGTGTAATGAGCTAACATACATAAGCTTTCCCTTATAGTGCCATGTTGTTAGAAAGAAATCTAACTCCAACTAGATTTCCATCATGGTGTAATGTATTTGATGACAATGTGGCTGTGTTTGATGGAAAACTACCTTATGAAAGCTAACAGACATTAACTTTACTCATCGTGCAATGTTTTAAGAACGAAAGCTAACTCCAACTAGATTTCCATCATGGTGCATTGTGATTGATGAAAATGTGGTTGTGCTAGATGGACAATCACACTATGAAAGCTTACACACATTAGATTTTACTCATCGTGCAATGATTTAAGTATAAAAACTAACTCCAACTAGATTTCCAACACGGTGCAATGTGATTGATGACAATGTGGTTATGTTCCATGGAAAACTATCTTATGAAATATTAGACACATTAACTTTCACTCATCGTGCCATGTTGTTGAAAAGAAAGCTAACTCCAGCTAGATTTCCATCATGGTGTAATGAGGTAACACACATAAGCTTTCCCTTATAGTGCCATGTTATTAGAAGGAAAGCTAACTCCAGAAATATTTTCATCATGGCGTAATGTATTTGATAACAATATGACCGTTTTAGATGGAAAACTACCTTATGAAAGTTAACATACATTAGCTTTACTCACCGTGCAATGTTTTAAGAATGAAAGCTAACTCTAGCTAGATTTCCATCATGGTGCATTGTGATTGATGACAATGTGGTTGTGCTAGATGGAAAACTACATTATGAAAGCTAACACACATTATATTTCACTCATTGTGCAATGATTTAAGGATGAAAGCTAACTCCAGTTATATTTTCATCACAGATCAATGTGATCGATGACAATGTGGTTGTGTTAGATGAAAAACTACCTTATGAAAGCTAACACACATTAGCTTTCATTCATTGTGCCATGTTGTTAGAAGGAAAGCTAACTCTAGATAGATTTGCATCATGTTGTAATGTATTTGATGACAATGTGGCTGTGTTAGATGAAAAACTACCTTACGAAAGCTAACACACATTAGCTATTACTCACCGTGCAACGTTTTAAGAACGAAAGCTAACTCTAGCTATATTTCCAACATAGTGCATGTTGATTGATGACAATGTGATTTTGGTAAATGGAAAACTACATTATGAAAGATAACATACATTAGATTTCACTCATCATACAATGATTTAAGGTTGAAATCTAACTCCAACTAGATTTCCTTCACGGTGCAATGTGACAATGTGGTTGTGTTAGATAGAAAACTAATTCGAGCTAGATTTTTATCATGGTGTAATGAGCTAACACACATGAGCTTTCACTCATCGTGCCATGTTGTTAGGAAGAAAACTAACTCCAACTAGATTTCCATCATGGTGTAATGTATTTGATGACAATTTGGTTGTGCTAGATAGAAAACTATCTTATGAAATCTAACTCCAACTACATTTCCATCGTGGTGCATTGTGATTGATGGCAACATGGTTGTGTTAGATGGAAACTACATTATGAAAGCTAACACATTAGATTTCACTCATCGTGCAATGATTTAAGGAATAAAGCTAACTTCAACTAGATTTCCGTCATGGTGTTATGTATTTGATGGTTTTATGTATTTGATGACAATGTGACTCTTTTAAATAGAAAAGTACCTTATGAATTCTAACACACATTAACTTTCACTCACCGTGCAATGTTTTAAAAACAAAAGCTAACTCGAGCTAGATTTCCATCTTGGTGTAATGAGCTAACACACATTTTCTTTCACTCATTGTACAATGCTTTAAGAATGACAACTAACACGTTGTTAAAAGTTAAGCTAATTATAGCTAGATTTACATCATCTTGTTATGTATTTGATAACAATGTGTTTGTTTTAGATAGAAAACTACCTTATGAAAACTAACACACATTAACTTTCACTCAACATGCAATGTTTTAAGAACAAAAGCTAACTTCAACTAACTTTCCATAATGGTGCAATGAACTAACACACATTAGCTTTCACTCATCATGACATGTTGTTAGAAGGAAAGCTAATTCCAACTAAATTTCCATCATGGTATAATGTAGGACAATGTGGCTGTGTTAGATGGAAAACTAACTTATGACAGCTAACAAATTAGCTTTTACTCACCATGCAATGTCTTAAGAATGAAAGGTAACTCCAAATATATTTCCATCATGGTGAATTGTGATTGATGAAAATGTGGTTGTGCTAGATGGAAAACTACATTATGAAAGCTAACACACATTAGATTTCACTCACCGTGCAACGATTTAAGGACGAAAGCTAACTCCAAGTAGATCTCCATTGTGGTGCAATGTGATTGATGAAAATGTGGTTGTGGTAGATGAAAAACTACCTTATGAAAGCTAACACACATTAACTTTATCTCATCATGCCATGTTGTTAAAAGTAAAACTAACTCTAGATAGATTTCCATCATGGTGTGATATATTTGATGACAATGTGGTTGTTTTATATAGAAAGCTACTTTATGAAAACTAACACACATCACCTTTCACTCACAGTGCAATGTTTTAAGAACGAAAGCCAACTAAAGTTAGATTTTCATGATGGTGC
The DNA here is from genome assembly GCA_001517045.1 of Pseudotsuga menziesii. Classification (NCBI taxonomy): domain Eukaryota; kingdom Viridiplantae; phylum Streptophyta; class Pinopsida; order Pinales; family Pinaceae; genus Pseudotsuga; species Pseudotsuga menziesii. Next base: position 199,076 of record LPNX010398360.1, read on the forward strand.
AATGTGATTGATGACAATGTGGTTGTGTTAGATGAAAAACTACTTCATGAAAAGTAACACACTTTAGTTTTCACTAACTGTGCAATGTTTTAAGAACGAAAACTAACTCCATATAGATTTTCATCGTGGTGCAATGTGATTGATGAAAATGTAGTTGTGTTAGATGGAAACCTTTCTTATGAAATCTATTGCAGGTTAGGTTTCACTCACCATGCCATGTTGTTAGAAGGAAGCTAACTCCGCTAGATTTTCATTATGGTGTAATGTATTTGATGACAATGTGGGTGTGTTAGATGACAAACTACCTTATGAAAACTAACATAGATTAACTTTTAGTCACCATGCAATGTTTTATGAATGGAAACTAACACCAACTAGATTTCTATCATGGTGTAATGTGATTGATGACAATGTGGTTCTGTTAGATGGAAAACTACAGTATGAAAACTAACACACATTAACTTTCATTTATCGTGCAACGTTTTAAGAATGGAAGCTAACTCTAGCTAGATTTCCATTACATTTATACACATACATCAATAATATAAGTGATATGTCCAAAGTCAAATAGGAATTTGGTGGTTTTATCTAAGTTGATATCTGTCATTCTCTAATGATTCTTGTAACTCTTATTGTTATCTCTTCATATATATTTTATGTAATTTATATGTAAATTCCCTTTTGCTAGCGCGCACAAGATGTAGGGGAACAATGTTTCGTGGCATA